>MU869932.1:23688-37722 GCA_036418205.1 Ostertagia ostertagi | reverse complement strand
TACTGCGCGATAATCAAGGATTTAGAGACAATTCATGGCACCTTCTTCTTTGAGGTTTCTTCATATGTTTCTCTGAAAGGATATGCCTGTCAACTTCAGATATGTCATGAGGGATCAGTCTCAAAAGGTTTTCAAGAAACCAAGGAGGCACGAGATCAAATGCGGAGCGAGGCGCAGATGATGAGTTATTACGTCCACAATCATATCATTGAGGTACAGACCTTGGCAGCAGCCACACTAATAGTCAGTTTACAACACCGCGTGCAATTGTTCGCCTGATACCGAGCACTTTCGCCATGGTCTTTTTGTTTAAGTGACTAGGTAGGTCTCTCAGAATGATGATTTGCAGATGTTTGGCGTAGCATGTGATCACCCACCCATACTGATCGTCATGGAGTATTGCCCCGGTGGGGACTTACAGTCTCATCTTAAGAAGCAAAAAAGTGCCATCGAGGTTGGAGAAAGGATCGTCTATACGATAGAGGTAGGTGGAAAAATGTGATACCGAATACGGCTAAAACATATTGGATCGTTCAGGCCGCGCGGGTATGCGATACCTGCACAGGAAAGAACTGCATCCATCGTGATTTAGCGGCAAGAAATTGCTTGATATCGGCAAAAGGTTAGCAAGCCGTCCACAGGTTGTAGATGAATATTTTCAACCCACATTCATGGCCATCGAAGAGCTTTAGTGCGAAACTCTAGTAGAATGTTTCACAAGAATGCTGGGTTGTGAACAAAACTTTCGCCCCAGGCGGGACTAGAACCCGCACCTCTCGCTTTCCGGGCAAGTGCGCTACCAGTTACGCTACCGGGGCACCATTTCATTCCAACTCAGCTTTTCATGGTAGCGTTAAAATAGCAGTTAACAAGCTAATCCTGCTGAGACTGTTGTTTTAATAAAAAGGGCTGCTAAGAAAATCAGTTACGAACAAAAGAAAAAGGGAGAGAACTGATAGTTAGAGGCAGCGACTGCAATAATATGGTGTTGATCAAATATTAAAGCCAAGGTACCAAATGGAACGGCAGTTAAGAAGAAACCAGAAGAGAACGCCAATACCAGCCACCCTCACTTTCTTCGCTAGACGGGTTTGCGGTTTGAATACTGAGCGCTGGTGGGTGCCCCGCTAAAAATAGGACACGGCCGACATATGGCAGTTTGGTAACTTTTTTTCTGAAATGAAAATCGAACGGCAATGATAAAGATATTGAAAACTTCATAGCCCAACTTGAGAGTTTTTGAGCTCGGAGCCTTGCTGCATTGCAACCTCCGCAACTTTCGCCACAAAGACGTAACAATCATCTCGTTTCCTTCGCCTCCTGGCTACGTTTCCATTGATGCATGTGTTTCCCCATTGCAAACCTTTTTATCGGATATCCGACAGGAGGTTCTCGCGCGGCATGAAGGTAGAGACGCAGACGCGTCAGCGGACGAGTCGCAGAAGCATCCTGTAACGATTTGGTATCAAAGTTGAATATAATATGCTGTAGTACGTTCCACATCGTACAATACGCGAAACGTCTCGTCCGCTGACCATCTGTGTCTTTGCCTTTTCGTCACACGCCGCGTTCAGTACCACTTGATCGTGATTACTGATCTTAAACCACAATAAAAATAAGAAGCGATACTTCTCAAACTTATTAGGAGCCACCCGCTCAGGGTCAGTCCTATCGTTGTTACTTTTTCAAAAATTTTTACGACCCCCCTCCCCCAAGGTGGACTTGGTACGACCCCCTTTTCCACACCTCGACCACCATATATTCCTCTCTATAGTATTTAATTCTGGTACCACTCAACCCACCAAACTCCGCCCTTTTTCCTCCAAAAATGCCGTCGAGCGGGGGGGGGGGGGGGGCACAAACTCACATGTACTTTCACACGACTAAAGCGGATACGACCCCCTATAAACTCAACCAGGTACGACCCCCCGTTGTTTCTAGTAACAACGATCCGCTTTAGTCGCGGACCGTAGGTTTGACCTGCACCCTGCTCAGGCAGCTGCTAAACACATAATTGCAGCTGGCTGCGATCATGGGAACTGGGCAGCCGGCGGCTAGTTTGTAGATGATGATGGACCCGAGGTGGGTTAAGAGATCGACCACAAGAATGCTGGGTTGTGAACAAAACTTTCGCCCCAGGACGGGACTAGAACCCGCACCTCTCGCTTTCCGGGCAAGTGCGCTACCAGTTACGCTACCGGGGCACCATTTCATTCCAACTCAGCTTTTTATGGTATCCAAGAACAATCAATAAGAGAATAGAGTTCTTACTATAAAACGTCAGAGAGGAAAGGCGATTGAAAGGGAGGATTTCGAAACTGAAAGGTAGAGCAGCACAGCGAAATCAAATAGTCTGAGTAACTTCACATTAAAAGACGGCAGCTGAATTTCGCTCTTGCATAAATTTTTTTTATAAAAACTGGGTTTAAGCTCTTCGAAATAATGTAAATATTTACTTATATTGCTGTAAACTTTTTCGAAAACCTTACTATACTGCGGTTTTCAGTTCCGCAGTGCTTCTTGAGACCAGCTGGAAAGGAAAAGGAAGCCGACTTGGCAAAAGCGCAATTTGTCAACGTTCATGAAGATCGTCTGACACTGCTGAATGTTTACAATGCTTTCAAGCAGAGTGAGTCCATGCTTAGGTTTCTCGTAGCAAAGTAAAAATGGGACCTAATGACCGCCTCCAAGTTTTTGTTGGTACGCTGGAATTGGGAAGAGGTAAGCGCTTAGGTGAACTTGACGTGTGCCATGTGATTCAGGTAACAAGAGCGAGGAGTGGTGTAATAATAACTTCATCGACTATCACGTAATGAAGAATGCGGGAATTGTACGCGCACAGCTCGAGAAGACTATGGAAAGGGTCGGTTACTTTTTTGCTTGTATTTTGCTTAGGACTCGCTTTCTGACAGCTAGATCCAATCTGAATGGTGCTATAGTCAAAGGCACATTCCGCGATTAGGAATGGGAGTGTTATTGTGTCCGAAAATGAGAGTAGTTGTGTAATTGGTCCACCCGCAATAGAAGAAAACAAAAAAAATTCACTAGAAATACCAAACGTTGCGCGCTGGCCCTGTGGGCGGAGTTTGCGTGCCTGTAGTCTGTAGAGAGTAAAGCACTGTGGTGAGGTGGAATCAACTAATCAGACCTCCCTATTGACAGGGAATCTCACTTGATGGCTCTCTATTTCTCTACAGTGACAAGGGGTAACCAAAACGATTCTGCAGGGGCGGCGCGCAAACTCCGCCCACAGAAGAGCGCACAATCTAGTTTCAATTTTCTGTTTCCTCAGCGATGGACCAACTATCAGATCCCATCCATTGTCGGCTGCGCAACCCAAACCTATCCAATCGTGGAATGTGCCTTTGCATCATGAAGATAGAAATTCACGTATTCTTTTCAGCTGAACCTATCGCGAACCTCGACTGATGCCAATTCTGAAAATTTGGATGTGAACATCAGAAAAGCACTGGCCGCCGGGGGCCACTAAGACAATCCATCACATCCTTCCAATAGTTCGGCCGTTGAAAATTTGAAGATAATTCGTTACTTTGTTGTATCCTTCTGTAAGGAAATCGTAGAGTTAGTATGTTAGCAAAATCCAAAATACTCCATGTTATTCATCAATCAAGCATTTTTATGTGGAATTTAAATGTCAGAAACTTGATTGATGAAAGGTTAGATCGCTAATCAGTTCCCTACAGCTGTTTAGAAAGTCGTGCTGTGCTGCTTCAGAATTTTTTCCAAATAAAGTCGATGTGCTGTAATTTATTTACCGTCACAGTTTTGGTTCCCTTTCACATGCAGCGTTCATGGAATCCATAGTTACTGCATCAACAGCAAGTGATCAAACGTTCTCACCGAAACGTATTTCTTCGTGCATTCTTTTCCTCACCTCATCCGTTTCCCTTCCGAATAACAGGATGTTTATTGTTTATTGTTTATTGTTTCGTACGTCAAAAGACATGCCGTCAAACACATGAAGATGGCTCGTAAAGGCAAGGTTCAAAGTATATAAAAATTAAACTCCACAAAAAGACAAGAAAAGTCCTAAAAAGATGCTAAGGAGGATAAGACCATCATCAAATCATCTTAGAATACTGAGACGCTGAGCATTGCCAATTAGGGACAACGAACTAAAAACTTAGCTCAATACGTGCAGTGCAAGACGAGAGCTAGAGGCTTGCTCCGGAAGGAAACCTGGTAATATTTAAGTGTAGACTCCTGATCCTTTAGCGACGGTGGAATGTGCACATTAGAAATATCAATGGCATCACCATAAACAGCTGGTGCTGTTAGCCTTGTAGCAAGAAAGCAATAGCCTCAGGTGTGATGTATGTTGTATCTTTTGGCCTCCTTGATTCCATGAGTTAATATAAAAAAGGCCTCTGAAGAACGAATCTTATGACATCACAAGAATACTGAGTTGTGAGTAAATTTTTCGCCCCGGCCGGGATTCGTACCCGGATCTCTTGCTTTCCGGGCTAGTTTCCATGCTCGGAAAGTAAGGATTCGGGTACGAATCCCGGCCTGAGGCGAGTTTTGCCCACGTTATTCTGAATTTGTTAATTTTTGATCGGCACATTAAGCAGATTTTCAAATTCCCAGAGTTTTGAATATAACGATGTGACTTGGGATCTGTCATGCAACATGGAGAAGGAACAAGTCTGTTAACACCTTGACGACAACGAATGTATCCACATGCCACTAACATTTTTCGACATATGCCTGATTTTTACGCCAAGTTTTTTGTGTTTTTTTTTGTTCTAATCATACCAAAACATTCAACTAATCCAAAAACCAGTGTGGTCTTAAAAAATGGCAAAATCTTTAGTTTAAGCAGAGGTTTCCAAGACCGTCACGAAAAATATTCCGTTCAGTTTCATTCCTTCATTCTCTTTTCATTAAATGATAAACGCATCGTGAAAAGGAATAACAGAAAGCGCATTATAAATCTGGCTCAACATGAAATTGTATGTTTTTAGTTAAACAACCACGTGCAAAATAATTTCGGAACCCCTAAACCGAAAATAAGTGAAATTTGGCTTCCTCGTAACCATAACACGCAAATTTGGTCGAAATTCCACTACTGTAACTCCTGGTAAATGGTGCTAACTTAGTTGGGGGGGGGGCACGCGGCGGCGCGGCAGTCTGCTCACCTGGGCTCTCTCGAGCGAGACAGTGTAAACTCGAACATTCCAGCTTTTCACGCATGTCAAGTGACTGCCCCCACCCCCCCCCTAGACTGCCTACACTCCCCCTGGCCCACGGATTTCCGAACATGCCAGGCGAGCAGACTGCCGCGCCGCCGCGTGCCCCCCCCCCAACTAAGTTAGCACCGTAAATTTGAAAGTATTTGAATATTAATGGAGAACATTCGTAGCATAAGCAGGTTCCTGTAGTTTAACAGAACAGAAGTCCACGGTTATTCAGGTGATTTGCGACGTGCGTCCTAAGTCAAAGCCTGCAGGTCATACTACCACTCGCCCAAAGCGACCCGAACCATGTCGATGTCATCAAGTAAGTGCTAAATGACGCGGACCGATTGAGGCAATTCTCAATCCGGTTTCATGCTATGCTCATTTCGCAACTACAAGTGAAAAAGACAAGATGCATGACAATAATGTTTTTATTAAGATGTATGGGACGCTCGAATGTTCATCAATAGGCGTGTTCCACCGATGGTTCTGAATATCAGGCGCTTTCTTGCGCATAGTAGCTGCCGCTCGATTAGAGGCAACTGTAATTTCCCTTACGAATGAATGATTGATGATGCTGTTCTGGAAATAAAGTTATTGAAGACTGAGCGCCTTCATCTGACCCGTAGTCCGATCGCACTCGAACTATAGTCGTCATACAAGTCACGTTAGTTGAACAGTGCACCTCCGGAAGAGCCGTCCGTCACATGGGGCTAATTTCGGAATCAAAGCGCGACCGACACCTCCAGCTTCCTTAATCCAGCTACTTACACAGGCAAGGTTTGGGGGGGGGGGGTAAGGGGAGTCCTCTCTTCCGATCTGCATACATTGATAGCCCACGCTACGAATGTGTTTAACACATTGACGACAACGCGGGGGATATATATCCCGCGCATTGCAGGCCATGTCGGACCGTGCGGGATATATATCCCCCGCACCCATTACACTCATTTTTTTCGCGCACGCCTGATTCTTTTAGAAGTTTCTTGTATTCATTCCATGGAAGAGACCTTGACGTAGCTACAAACATAGTGGCCCTTAGAATGGTCACGTATACTTTAATTTAGAGGAGGATTTCTGAACCATACGAAATCTTCATTTCAATAAATTTTTCGTTTACTTTTTCTTTTTATTAATGTGAAGATTTAAATAGTAGTAGAAGTAGATAAGGAACCTTAGGGATGACAACATGTGTGTTTTGATTGGAATAATCAACGTAAAATTGCTTTTGAAGTCCATTGCAGCTAGTTCTGACTAATTTCGCTTTTCCATTGTCATTTCATGTCATTCAATGGAAATTCCACTACTGTACACTGTGGGTATGTTGTGCTCATTACAATTTACTGATTTGGTTATGAATTGATCATTAGTTGTGCATTTATCACTCAAAATCTGCTTGAACGACCTGAGGCGAGCGCGCCCGCAAAATCGCCGCGGTCCCACGTGGCCAAAAAAGCCAAAACTCGCGTTGTCGTCAATGTGTTAAAGAAGCTTTGAGGAAGACTGGAGTGCACCATACACCGCGGTGCACAATAGATTGCACCCCATAGAAAACCTAATTTTCTTGAGAGCCGGAAACTTTTGTTGCTTCTGCCTATACTATAGTTTAGAAATAGACGAAGGAATAATATCTGTGATACTTATTTGACATTACGACTTTTTTAAAGTTTGTGACAACAATTTTTCACTTTTTGAGGCGGTGCATAATAGATTGGACGATATGTATTGTGGATCATAAAAACAAGACGTAAAGTCTGCTCCTCCCATCTAAGTATGAGCAAAGCGTCCATTCTTCTCTTCTCAGTGAGCTTGGGACTGGAAATCAGATTTTGAATCAGCGCATTCTAAGCAGCAGAGGCGGTAGAGTTTTCCACTCCTTTGTAATGGTATTTCTTAGCGGCTGAACATTGTCATACGCTTTCCCATTTCAGTAGATCTTACGCGTCAGTATACCCTATGTATTCCCGATAGGGTTTGTATCAGGATTACATACCGGCGATGAAAATAATGGGTTGTTATTAGATTGAAAGTGGGACAGAGTGCTTCACGAAGTGTGGTTCGAAGCGTTCTTTTGCACGAAGATGAAGTGTTTGTTGAAGTCTCAAGAAACGAATGGTACCAACGTGTTGTTGAGGAGTGACTGATAGTTCTGGCTTCTCATTCACAAGAATCAAAATGAATCTCAAGGCTACCATCACTAGAGGATGCCCACCAAACCATTTAGGAGAAGGCACCGATGTTGCTTCGAGGCACCAGTAGTGGTTCACTTCTGCAAGAGCGCCAGTTTCGAGTGCCGTTAGCACGACTCTCATCCTCCGCCGAAACAAAATGTCATCGAAAGAAATTACCGTAGGAAAAATAGAAATGAGAAATTTAAATTTAACATAAAGCTGGAAATGTGCCCAGAACACTCCGCTGCCCAATCTCTGTTAATTCTCATTCCTCGCAAGAGGGAGCCGCTTATGTCGATGATATTGAGTCAGGCGTAGTGTCGGCTTTATTTTATTGTCGAACTATGTGGTCCGATATTTTCAACATACGAGACACGGTCCATTTCAAAACGACAATCCCGCAAGCGACAACCGATTCATAGGCAACCTTTGTGGAACTCAATGCCAAATTAATCAAGCAGCGCCTGCCGCGCTCAGGAACAACTGACTTCTGTACCACCTTGTTCTTAAGAACAGTTTGAGAATGATTCTTGATCACAGTTGCAACTGTACTCCTAGGAATGTAGGGTTCCTTAGAGATTTGGAGATCACCCTTGTCAAGAAGAAGTTACGCTTCACTTCGAATCCAGTCTTCGTTTGTGAAACGCGTATACTTCACGAATAATATTAGGTCGCAACGAAAGTCCTGGCGCATTTTTTCAAAGTCCTCACAAACGGCTGCGCATTAACCTGGAGGGGAAATTTTTAACCATATACAGGAGTGGTGATATTCCTTCATATTCTCCGAGTCTCACCTCCTGCACGCTTTTTGGAGCCTGGAAAATGCCATACGTTTCTACCCATGTACCCCACTGACTTCTTTGCGAATTTTGTCTGGGCCCCACAGCGAGCGAAGCCTGCCGCAAAATATGCTCTGTAGAACTAGAGGGAGTGGTAAGTGAAAAAACCTGCCAACTTTGGTTCAGAAGGTTCCGCGAAGGAAACTACAACCTCGAAGATGGACGCCCAACGAAAGTTAATTTCGAACGTTTGGAGCTGTTACTTCAAGACTTTCCGCATGCAAGCGCCATGGAGCTGGCAAAGGAGATGCACTGCTTCAACATGGCCACAGGTCGTGTTCACCACAAGCTGGAAAAAGTTAAGAAACTTGGTCGATTGATCCCTCATGAGCTGACAGAGCATTGCAAGGAAAGAGGTATCGGGGTGTGCAGAGGTTTTCTTGCAAGAAGTTGCCGTTTCGACTGGCTGGATAATGTAATTACTGGAGATGAAAGGTGGGAGCTCTACGTCCGTCATGCCAGAGAAAGACAGTGGATGGGTGCGAATCAGAAGCCAGAGCCTGTTCCAAAGCAGGAGGTTCATCCCAAGAAAGTTCCTCTGTCAGTTTGGTGGAGTGTTCGGGGAACACATCATTACGAGATGCCAGACAATACCACCGTCGACGCTGAGGTGTACTGCTCACAACCACGAAGGCTCGCGGCTGAATTCGCGAAACGTCGCCCGAAGCTGGACGAAGTCCCTCTTCTTCATGACAACGCGCGACCACATGCTGGAAGGGTAACCCAGGACACATTGGCGGAACTTGGATCTGCGGTTTTTACCCCATCCTCCATATTCGCCAGGTCTTGCGCCTACGGATTACCACCCGCTCCTTTTCCTGGCTCACTTCGCAAAGGGTAAAAAGTACGACAACTTGTCAACAGTTGAAAGCGGACATGGGCACTTCTTCGACTCGAAACCTGCCGAATTTTGAAGGAGAGGCACTTGTTCCCTTGTCGACCGATGGCGGACTGTTGTAGGTACTTGTGGGAATTATTATTCGGAATAAAGTTCAATTCAAAGAAAAATATGAGCTTTTGAAATTGAGGGTCGAATCCGCCATTACTTTCGTTGCGACCTAATACATGTTGTGCATCAACTTGAAAAGCAGGTAAAAAAGGTCGTTGGAAAAATTGAATATCTCAATCGTCCAATCTATTGTGCACCGCCAAAAAAATCAATATTTCACTCTAAAAATTTTCAAAGACACTGTATCTAACTGAATATTGTGTCAACATTATTTATCTACTTCCCCAGGAAATATATCAACAGCAGAATCAATGAAAAAGTTTCGGCCTCTCTCAAAAACTAAGTTTTTTATAGGGTGCAATCTATTGTGCACCGGGGTGTAGTACGCGTCGGCGGCGAGGAAGCGGAAAAATCTGTCATAAAACGCAAATGACACCCCATTTTGCCGTTGGTTTCATTCATAACAGGTGACAGCTTAAAAAAAGCGGACGTATGAACGAGTTCAGCGCAACGCGTTTGGTGACAGCATGCCAATCCATGCTACAGTCGAGTTGCTCCAGTTGTGCCGCTGCTGGCAACGCAGCTCGTCCAAATCACCAACTAAACTAGTGGGCGGATCGCTTTTGGGGCGGAGTGCTTTCGAAGTCCTGCTCAGCAACCAGCGCACCTTTCGTCGTGAAAGCGCTACACCTCGCTTCCCTGGCAGCCAAGTAACTGATTCGTGTGGTGTATATGCTTCCCCGATGCGCTTCCACTTTATCGTAATCGCTGCCTTTAAGCCTACCAAATCCAAAAAGAATGAGCCTAAACGGAAGATTGTAGAGCACATTCTAATCTATCAAAAGACTACATAACAGCCTTCAACACCGACATCAGAGGATTTTCCCACGTAAACATGGTGCACGGGACGAGCTCAACAAGTTCGTCGACGGTCCGTATACCTCAACAAACCCTGCAATAGTCACAGCTAGTGTCCCTGATTGTGAGAAGCTATTCACCGTTTAACTAATGGAAAAATTACTGTAGCAGCTTCATGAACGAATCCTCCTTATACGCCAAACGGGTGATGGCAGATACGACAGATGAAGGTGGGGCAGTCCAAGGGAGCCTGCTTCTTTTCATGAATGCCGTAGCCCAACTTCAGTAATCGAAGGACCACAATGATTTTTCTCGCAAACAGGGAGCAGCCATTAATTTCCACCGAGTGAATGTCTGACCTCGCACGAAAAGTTATACGAACAGTGGCAGGTAAAAGCTCGTAGGATCGGTTCCTTTGCAAGTTTGTTGCTTTGCTTTTGTCCGCAACACTTCTAGAGACAAAAGCAAAGCAACCAATTTGCAAAGGAACCGATCCTACGAGCTTTTACCTGCCACCCCGGACCATCACCACTGAGCTATTACGCTTCATAACTCCGTTCGGAGAGTCGTTTAGCAGATTTGGAAGGCAGATTTGGAATCAGCGTCTGGAGACGCATCAGGAGGTATACATTTCATTTCGAACGGCCACTTCGACCTACCATCCTTCCCTTGTAAGACTCATATACTAAGCATTTCACGAATTAGAAAAAAATATTTATCAACGTTCACAAAAGCTTATAACCACAATATATGCACTATTATATACGTAGAAAATCGTAGCAGACTAGAGGAATCATACGCTCGGCGTCAACATTTGGTATTTTGGCGACTATATCAGTTGCACTAGAGATCCTATATGATAAAGAAGAAGCTAATGAAAGGTACACAATGAAAAGAAGAAAGCAAAAAGAGAAAGGAATTCGTCGATCACGATACTCGGTCATAAAAGAGCATATTAGCGTCATGAATCAATATAAATAACTCGAATGCTTCAGTTTTTTCAGTCACTAACTCCATCAGGTGGCGGTCCGGCCTCTTTCGGACTGCATGCTTCTCCACCGCATCTGAACGATATTTGATGAATATGGAAAGTAATGCTTTTGAAACAGAGAGAAAGGATATCTTCCTAAGATACTAGCAGGCGGCAGAGTGCCAGCGAACATATCGAAGTGACTTTTTCGGCTATCATATCGAACATAAAAAAAAAACTTGCGTAATACATTGAGACATCCACCTTCGAACATAAAACCCCTTTCTTCAAAGCGTAGGATATCGACATCGCTTCATCATATATCTTCGAATCAGGGAACTCCACCTGCAATGGAACCATTAATCTCATTCGTAGTCCTTGCTCTTTATTGAAAAGTTTTTAAGTAGTCATTCATCTCGAAACTAGCCATAGCTAAACGTTTCCAATACACAAGCGCGTGAGGAAAAGGGCAGCTCCGAGCGCTGGTATTTTTTTTATTTCGGTATTTTAGTCGCCTATGGAAAGAAAGTTGGGCATTCGACGCCATTTTTCTCTGGTAATTATAAACAATCTAATTTTCAATATCCAACGGGTGTTCACGCTCCAAAGAATTCGAGGTCATGCCGTTTACCTGCGTCTAAATCTTGCAAAACGGAAAATAATAATCGATCAAAAAAAATTAATGAATGCAGCTCAAATGCGGGTTGCGTTGGTGAATCCTTCCAATGTGCAACTGGTGGTGACTGCATAAGTAGCGGATAACGTCTAATCGTAACAATTTTCTTTTTATTTATCCGGTATGCACCTTTGTCTGTTTCTTATCAGTTGCGTAGACGATGGACGTGCAGCATACTTCAGCTCGTTTTTCTCCTTTTCCGAAAAACTTCCACTGACAGACTTCACTTGATTCCGAGCCAACATCTAAACATCATTGATCAGGTACCGACCTAACTATCCGACTTGACTTTTTCAGAACAAGAACAGGAAACCTTACCCTTCACAAACAGGATACGGTCATGGAATTTCACCGCCAGACGATCGAACAACTCCAGATTTTTCATGATGTTATCATCAGACTGACTTGTATACGAATACTTGTTATTGTGACGATTGATTAGCAGTTTTATGGCTGGCTAAAATAAACACAATAATGTCTGTAGCTTCAATAAGATTCATAATTGTTAGTCAAACGCTCTGATTACATGCTACAATTGCAAGCTATTATACCTTAATAGAGTTGAGGACAAGGCGATCAGCTTCAGCTTTCGTGTGCACGACGGGAATACTGCATGTCGCCATCGGTTCCCGAACGTCTCGCCTCATTCTCAACGTCTCTAACCATGACTGACATTCGGCTGCCAAGTCCTGTAGAAGCTAATTATGATAGCTGCTCGAACTAAGAAAGGGGTAACTTGTATCGCAAAGCTACCTCATGAATTTGATTGTAAAAAAAATCAAATTGAGCAAGTTGAAATAAAAATGGGGGAGGGCCTATTCCAGTTAGGGGCATCATGATGCTGTTTCTCGGCGAACTAGTTTGAACTCGAACATGAAAACGTGAAAAGCTGGAATGTTCTTCCAGCTTTTCACGCATGTCAAGTGACAACCCTCACCCCCACTCCCGTAGACTCGCTACACTCCCCTGGCTGGGAGTTACTCTTGCTTTCTGGAAAAACTGCATTATGATGCATCCCCCTAACTGGAATAGACTCAGAATGGGCATTAAATTTAGAATTTCATCGCTCTTTCCTTTGGAATATTTTTTTATAAATTCCCTCAATCTAAAATGTCCTCCGCTTAACTAGCATCATCTTGGCCGGTAAGATGAAAATTTACTCAAACATCGCCTATATCCTCAGTATACTGAAGAAGCAAAATATTGCCTTAGATGCTTAAAAAATCTATAGGATTCAAAGTAGCAGACAGCATTGAACAACTTCAGGGTGTGGTTTGTTAGAACGGAAGGCGATTTTTCGCTTTGCAGAGCGAAACTTTTTCGCTGCGGGAACTCTGGTCCACCCATGATCTGAAGTGAAGTCTCGTAGCGAAAAAGTTTCGCGTTGCGAAAAGTGGAAGAGTCGCTTTCTGTTCTAGCGACCCGCACCCTAAACGACAGACACCGACATCGCACTCACCTGCACAAGGTAATACCGGGCTTCTGCTAAAATTTGTTCGACCTCCACACGACAATCAGGCAGAGGCACGAAGCCGTCGCGAAGAAAATCTAGTATGATGCCGAAGTGCCTCCCACTTCTATCGATCAAAACCCAGCCGTTGGAGTCAGTAACTACCTGAAATTACTCAGATATCTTCAATGAGTCTCCCTGATAGAACAATTGAGCAATTCTTGCCGTCTCAAACAACTTTCATATGGCTTACAAACCCAGAGTTCTTACCTGCATGCGTCCACTGAACATAGCTCGTAACATCGTGTCATGTTTTGTAAGTGTTCCGACTGTTGTTTGGAACAAAGCACCACCAACATTGATCTTGACGTAACGATCTGCCATGGCATCAACCTTTAAACACTCATGTTAACTGAAGAAAAATTTAAAAATCCAACGCCGATTAGACTTATTCTTGGCTAAGTGCTGGATTTGGTAACGTGGATTGTGCGAAATATACAACAGAAAGATGTTTGCTCCAGCTTGGTTTCGAAGCTGTTATTGTAAAAAAAAAATCAGTGATTTTTCCTTCTCGTGAGCGGCTAGTTGAGAGGGCAATTTTTTTATGCCACAGGCAGAGCCGTTAGTACTGGTGTCGGAGTCGCGATCCTTTGCAAGATTTCGCCTGATTTTCGCGATTTGCGCGATTCATGCGATTCACGCGACGGGTCACGGAAATCACAAGTGCCCGATCAATACTGCAAGGTGTTCTCCAATCCTGCCGCCACTTCTGCTTGATAGTGATGGCTGAATGACGACTGCTCATGATTCCACTTGTTTCATATTCAGTGTTTCAAATGTTCACACACTTGCAATTTTTGCGATCCGTCGCGTTTCACGCAAATCGCGAAAATCAGCGAAACCTGCGACGGTTCGCGAACTCT
>MU869932.1:0-12246 GCA_036418205.1 Ostertagia ostertagi | reverse complement strand
GCGCGATTTGCGCGCGATTCGCGACGGATCGCAAAAATTGCAAGTGTTGAACATTTGAAACACTGAATATGAAACAAGTGGAATCATGAGCAGTCGTCATTCAGCCATCACTATCAAGCAGAAGTGGCGGCAGGATTGGAGAACACCTTGCAGTATTGATCGGGCACTTGTGATTTCCGTGACCCGTCGCGTGAATCGCGCAAATCGCGAAAATCAGCGAAACCTGCGACGGATCGCGGACTCTGACACCAGCCTTAAGTTACTTTGTGGGGAGTCCTACCCAATGAGCCGATAGTTCACTTCAGGGGCTGTGGCTCATCAATGGTAATATATGGCACTGGAGCGAGTTTCCGGAACTCAGCACCACCTACATTCGGGCTTAAAAGGGGCTGTAACGGCTGCATCCTTAAAATGAACCTTATCGTCCGAATTTCACTCTATAGTGTCCCTTATATCAAGCAGCCGTATCTCTTTATCGTATCGTACCTTCTAAGGGTTACTCTCCTCCAGCCATTCTTTATCTCGGCTCCTATCTCGAGACAAGATTGATCACGCGTGAAATCATCTCCACCTAGAGGAAAGCGCGATCGATTCTTTCAGTGGCTTTCATTCATGGAAGAAACTAGAAAAAAAGCAGATAGGCTGTATTGAAGGAAAAGACTTGATAGTGATAATCTAGAACTTCTGATCTAGGCTAGCGGTGAATTCTCATGCACTCCCATAGTCTTCTTAATTTTCATTCAGTGGTTAAATGTGTTCACCGTTTTCTTTTAACGTATTCATGATTATAAAAGTTAGACTGTGACTATGCTTTGCGTGTGAGTCGGCTGCCCCACTTACTCTGAAGAGCTCACCAAACTGAGCAATGTATTTACTACTCGTTTTACTTCATTATAATCTTGACGTCCTTGCGGGCATATCAGAGTAATGAAGAGGCAATTTCGCAAGAGGGCTTCGAAAATGGAAGGTCGATATTTCTTCGTCGGCGGCTGACATCATGTTCAACCAGCCTCCATGATGACTCATCCGTATTGTCAATAGGAATTCTACCTACATACACCTCAGTTGGTCGTTTCAACTAGTTTCAGCTCAGTTTATTTCGTTCTTAATTCATTACATTTCAAAGACGTCGTGGTGACTGCCGTGGTTCCTATATTTTCTGCAAAATTTTTTGTTGAGCAAAAATTATCTGCCGTTTTCATTTCACTCATAGTTTTGCTAACAAAACCAAACAAAAACAACAATAAATGCGTAATCAACAAACGCTCTCGAACAGTCCTCTCTGCAACCGTGCCTTCATCCCAGGCTTCATTGATTCTACGAGCAGATGCAGAAGCATTCGGTTTCGAGCTCAACTTGCACTCATGTAGCATGAGCAATCTTTTTTGCTCGCGTGTAAGCTCCAGAGTGAAGCAAATACACAAGTGTTGTACATCAAAATGTGAAGAGATTGCGCGCTTCAGACTACATCACAATGTTCGGAAATCACCAAAAAATCAAAAAGTGATGAGCCTGAAAAAAAATTAATTTTTGCTCAACGTAATAAAACAGGAGAGTTGTATTCTTGTTATATTTACATAATTTTGCTTTGATGATGTGATAAAAATTGCATAGGAACTTCCCTTCTGTTTCTTATCCGCCGGAAGGGCGCACGCATAGTCGGTCGGACGACAGCAACGATCGTAACTGTCGCACAGCATTGGATGCGTATCGATCGTCGGACTTGCCTGAGTATTCGACGATTAGATGCAGTTAGACAGTCAGACAGTTGCGATCGTTGCTGTCGGACGACCGACTATGCGTGCGCCCAAGGTTTTACTAATAATTCGATGAGCTTTTTTACTCCATCACTTTTTACGCGGTGTACTTTTTCTTTTCCGAACTGGGTTGTTGGACGGATTATTTGTGATAATTGGCCTTACAATTCTGCTTTTTCCTCTCCGTACGCTCCATACCGGAACCTCGGCTCGGAGCTTTTGGTTTGGACGTACTCGACCAAGCGCGTTGCCCTATCGCATTTCTGACGTCATGGCAAGAACACTCAACGATAACATTAAACTCATTGAAAACATCATTTGCGCATCCGCTCACGTCTTGGTTTGGTTTACGCTAGTTACGCTCGGAAGAGCTCCCAAGTCTCTTCATATTTATATACCAGATTAGTCCCCCGTCAACCGCCGGGACCTTCCTTTCCTGCGCAAGCTTTCTATCCTCCGCTATGGTCCCTTCCTCCTGTGACACCAACACCTCCTGGAAGTGACGCGTATGCAACACAATGGTGTTTCATACAGTAGAAGGGACACAATCATGATATGACGGTAGATTTTTCGCTTCCCTTCCTCATCCTCCCTTCCTCTCTCCACTGCCCTCCAGCTGCCACTGCAGCACCATGTGGAATGAACGGAAGTGTGCTAAGCAGGTGTTTATATAGCCCTAAGAGTGTTATCACAACTATCCTGCTACAAAACATTGATATCTCAAATCCTGTAAGCTACCCGATTTGTTAGCGGTTTGTTTATCCCATGAGCTTCCTTCTCACTCACTTCATTTTGCGGACGGACACACATACATACATACACACATACAGATACACAAACCGACACACAAAGTTAGCGCTTTATATAATACCAGATTAGTCCCCCGTCAACCGCCGGGACCTTCCTTTCCTGCGCAAGCTTTCTATCCTCCGCTATGGTCCCTTCCTCCTGTGACACCAACACCTCGTGGAAGTGACGCGTATGCAACACAATGGTGTTTCATACAGTAGAAGGGACACAATCATGATATGACGGTAGATTTTTCGCTTCCCTTCCTCATCCTCCCTTCCTCTCTCCACTGCCCTCCAGCTGCCACTGCAGCACCATGTGGAATGAACGGAAGTGTGCTAAGCAGGTGTTTATATAGCCCTAAGAGTGTTATCACAACTATCCTGCTACAAAACATTGATATCTCAAATCCTGTAAGCTACCCGATTTGTTAGCGGTTTGTTTATCCCATGAGCTTCCTTCTCACTCACTTCATTTTGCGGACGGACACACATACATACACACACACACACTACACACACACATACAGATACACAAACCGACACACAAAGTTAGCGCTTTATAAAATAGAAGGATATTCGTATATACGATATGTCGTTTTATTTGATTAGCATGCTAGTGGTAGAGAAGGAAAACTCGGGTTCTTTGTTTTGGAAAGATACATCCTTATTCCAATATATCCAGGATGAGATGTACGTATGGCCTCCCAGATTATTTTTGGGTTCCTTCACATCAAGACCGCTTAACCAGCATTCGTGTTACGCCTTAAATCTGTATTATTATGCAGATGGTGTAGATTATGGATTACGCCTTTCTCCTGCTACACTTGAGTCTTGGAGGTCGATTGCAGGCTCACAGGAAAGCGGCTCTTTATTTTCTGGGCTCTGATGGTTATTTTTTTGTCGTAATAAATTTGGAAGTTATAGTATTACATTTCATGAATTCGTCCTTTCTATTTCACAAAATTTAATCCTCTCTTCATTCCTTGTTGCTGGCACCATCATTTTTTCTTGATCAGTCACAACCCATTCCTTCCTATGAATTTTCAAGAGATTGATTTAGTGGTCATTTTTAAACTTCACAACACCGCAGGGATGTGGTCGGTGGATCTTTTCTGATGGTTTGTTTGTTGCGAAATCGCTACCTTCTTCAGTGTATGATATCACCATCAGATGATCGCCTTTTTGCTGTATGCATTCGTAAACTACGAAGTTATACGACTTGCAGTGTTCTAGGTATGTCGCCACCGAAGTCGCCCGAGGTCATTCAAGAAGATTACTATGAGCTTCTCGGCGTTGAGAAAAAGTCAAGCGAGTCTGAAATCAAAGCAGCTTATCGAAAATTAGCCCTCAAGTATCATCCGGACCGAAATCCTGGTGATATACACGGTGAGATTGGTTTTCTTCTGATTATATAAGTCACTTTCTCGGTATCCTCGATTGGTCGTTCTTCCGTCCCTGAGGCGGCTCCCTTTTATATTTGTTGTGTTTTATCGTAATTTGGACTGGGAAGAAGCAGCCGGTCAAGTTCTTGGTACTTTGAAGGCGTCGTGGTTGGTGGGGTAGGCAGTGTATTTTTTGGGCTGGCTGAGTATAGGAGTAGGTTCATTGATTGGATATGGTTGGTGTTTGTCCACTTTTGTTTTGCATATGACTATGCGCTTGGATTTTTCAGGTAATTGGAAGAGAGTCTGCTACATCTAAATCCCTAACTGCGCACTTCGCACTTTGGACGGCGAAGATGGCACGATGTCTGTACACGCGAACTTAACGCTTTCACTGGCTGCGTGCTTTCCACTGAAAACTCTAATCTTGGGGCTTGTTAAAGGAGGATTCCACGATGAGGTCGAGGAAGTGGAAACTTAACCTGGTGGAAAGGCAGGCGGGTTTTTAAGGCTACGCGATTCCTCGGAAGGGATATGCCCTGGCTTCCTAGCATGGTCCTCTCCGCGACGCTGTCGCCACGGTACGCCCCGCCAACTGGCTAACCACTCGTTGCAGGCCCTTAGCCGGACGGAGAGAGCGTTAGCGTTGAAAAGTGGAGCTCCGATTATTATCGCATCAGTGCGAAAATCAACGGGCAAGCTAGGGATCCCATTTCTCATGGTTTTTTCCTCGTCCCGACACTCACAGACTCTACCTGTGCATTGATTCTAATGGGCTGCCTTTTAGTCATAAACTCCGCCTTCAAATTAGAGATGCAAGTGGCAACTGTCATTACTGATCATCAAGACCTATTCTCTAACAGTCTTCTCATGACATGCACATCGATCAAGCAAGGGATTGGGGAGGCTTATCCTGTACCGGTATTATAAGCTAAAGACCCAGGGAGGATCTCGCAAGGGTGATGGAAAGGCAGAAAAATATTGAGTTAGCAGGTGAAACCACGTGTCTATCAGTAGAATAAGTTCGGTCTTCGGCGAACAATACTGGTGTCAGGCGTCCCGATCCTCACATGGTTTCCGCGTTGATCATTATGCAATTGGCGAATCACGCCGATTCACGCGACGGGTCACGGAATAACAAGTGCGGCGATGCAATGGGTGCATAGGTGTTCTGCCATACCCTGCCGTCCTTTACTTCTGCTTGATAGTGGCCGATGTCAGACTTTGCGATTGGAGCGATTTTGCACCAATTGCAGGAGCGACGGATCGCTTGAGCGATGCGAGCGACGGGAGATTTACACCGCCGACCACCGATAATTCGGCGCCATCAGTTCGTAAATCTCCCGTCGCTCGCATCGCTGAGCGATCCGTCGCTCCTGCAATTGGTGCAAAATCGCTCCAATCGCAAAGTCTGACATCGGCGACGGCATCGCGGACTCTGACACCAGCCTTCTCGAGAAGCGGTGCAAATTGTCGCAGGTAGTGGTTTTGTTTTACACCAGTGCTTCACGGTTCCGCCTATAAATTCTGTTCGTCATGAATTCCCTCTTTCGCGTTCTCTTAATCGGGTTAGCATTCAACCATGTGTCACCTGACTTCCCTGACTACCTGTTTGAGTTCACAAGTATTGAATGGGCTGCACTCAACTCACAGGAATAGGATAAGCAACATTGAATGTCCCAGCATAATTCAGCAAATATCAGCATAGTTCATTGCTCGGATGAAAATCAGGCAGATGACTTTTGCAGCTGATCAAATTGATTCATCTTCATAGTTGTGGTGCACGATTTACGGATTGACTCATATTCATGGATTTTAATTTATGAGAATCTACAGCTCTTAATTGACGCCATTCTCATATAAATTGATTATTCTAGCACAAGAGCAATTCAAGAAGATTTCCATCGCCTACTCAGTCCTCAGCGATCCGAATAAGCGTAGGCAGTACGATGTGAGCGGGCCTAGCTCTAGTCAGTTAGACTTCGAAGGATTCGATGTATCCGAATTAGAGTGGAGCTAGGTACTGTATTGGAATTTTGTGAATCCTTTGTAAGTTATTACTCACGCTGCTTTTATATGGTTTAGGTCGGGTTTTTGGAGCTCTTTTCAATAAATTGGGCGTTCCAATTCCTACTCAAATTGTGCCAAAAGTAAGTTTTCCTTCGAAAGTCTTTGTAGATTCTCAAAGATTTTTTTTTGCATCTCATAGAGCAAGGATAGCCAGCTTGCTAGATAATCATTTCCTACACGTATTTTAGGTATTGGCTCAAGCTAGGCAACTTTGCGAGGGTTCAGCCTGTGATGTGGAAGCCCGACCAACTTGCAGCTCCTGGTTGAAACATAAGCATTACGCTCATCGACGAAACAGGTTTTTTTCTTCTCATATTTCTTTGAGATTCTCAACTCAGTGGTCGTGAGTCGCTAATGTGGCATCGGCAGGGGCCAGCCGCCGCGCGCGATCTCTGCGCTTCTGTGTGTGCATTTCGTCCTTCCGCTAAAACCGGTACTTAATCTCCAGGGAAGGAGAACTTCCAGGGTCACCGAACAATTTCTATCTTCTCAAAGTTGCCTGCCGACTTCTTGGGGCTTAGCGTATTCGACACCGCGCGGAGGCCAGCAAGAGATGCGCGCCGGAGCACAACTCTTTCTCCGAACCCCCCATGACCCCCGCCCACATTGCGCCGTACGTTTGATTTCTAAATTGTGTCCTAGATATAAGGGTAAACTGAGTTCCAGCAGGCGCTGAGCGTTCTACAGCATTGAAATGAAGGAAGAGTACAGACAGCATGGCATTTGTATTGTTTGTAAGTCGGCTTCGTCGAGCAAGTTCAAGCTGGTCCTGTTTGACAAGGAAGGAGGTGTACGATTGATTCAGGTTCGCAAACGCTGTTCTCAAGTAATTTCACGCTTTTTTTTTGGTCGCTTTTGAGAATTTTATAAAGAGTAAGAAAGGAATGAGCAGAGCTATAGACCGGCATACTCTTTTTTTACACTTAATCTGTCTAGAATAGAGAACCACAAGGAATATACAGCGTAGTTATACAGTCAGCAGCTGTTTATAACAGCATAGCTTTATTCTCACTAATTCAACTTTCCTCCAACGTATTCCTAAACTTTTTTTGCTCAGAATTACACATTCACATTAGAGTATGAACAGGAGCAGTTGAAATGAAACGTTTAGTCGGAAAGACCAAAGAGAAAGTCTCGGGTACGCCAAAGCTTGAATGTGTTTCCGCTTACCATTTACCATAGCAAACCTGGGAGAATTTGTACCGCTGAAGTTCCACATGGAAGACAGGTTAGTTAAAGCAGAATCCTTTAGTAGCTAGGTGTTAGACCTTTAGTAGTTTAGTTTGAGTATCTAAACACCTACTGGCTGGAAAGCACGATTACGTTGATGTTGTTCGCAATTACTGATGCTGATTATTGTTTTAGGGACACACCGTTGGCGTTTCACTACTTGGATACTCTTGAAACTCAAGTTGCACATTTACTTGATACACGGAAGCACACATCCTTTTGTGTTTATGGAGACTAGCTCGGTTGAAATGCAGTCCCATAAGTGTGCATTATTATCTGAAATTTGATTTCATGTAGTAGTTTTAATGATATTTTCAATGGAATTCTCACAACTATACTCTCAATTTTTTCTATTGTTGTTTTTTTTTTTCAAGATTGTTAGCTGCAATTATAGTGGTCGTGCACCAACCCGTTTTCAGATACACCATCACGTTTATGCCAATTTCTGGCGACAGCATGGGGCCATTCGAGGAAATCATTGAGGTATTCCGGAACGCGCATCTAATGCTTCTACCATATTTCTTTTGGCTTAAGTATGAGTATTGTTACAGGTGGAGAAGGTATTACTAGCGAAGAAAACCGAAATGGCGAAGTTCCAGACAGAATACGCAGAGGCTAAGAAAAAGTGAGTCTCAATGGTTTCGCGGCTTCTTTCTCATTGATATGTGGGCTTTTTCAAGGTTCGAAGATGCTGTTGAAAGGTTGAAACGAGAGGACAAAGAAATTCAGGAGAAGTTGAAAACACGTGAAAAAGCCTACGAAGAAGTAATTGCTGCTAGTCAAGCGAAGTTCATGAATCATGTATGTTTTCTGTTCTTAAGTTTCTTCCCTTTCAATTACTTAAGTGACACTTTCAGATTTCGCCTTCAAAATCAGGAAAGTCGTTCTTCGGACTATTCTAGTCCGACCAAATGGTGTTGTTTTGACAAGCTCTGGCGTTTTGCCGTTGTTTTCTTCTTTCAGTTGACCTTTCTCACTTGACTAATATGTTGTACTATATACTGTACTGTACTATAGTCACTTGTTGTGTAGATTGTCCAGGAGTTTTCAGTAAGGTTAACACTCCGTACTCTTATATCAACACTAGTAGTTAGGGGGATCTCATAAGATATGGATACCATCATACACCAAGTCTGATACTCCGACCGATAAGCCGCCTTCTGTTTTCGCGCCTCGCATCCGCTGAACGTCTTCCTGTCCAGACAGAAGGCTCAGGTCAGCTTAGAGTTCAACATAAGTTCAACGTTATGCTTTAATTTCCTTTTTGCATGATCCCTGTGTTCCTTGAACCCGAATGTTCCTTTTCTTCGAAGCCTGCTACCTCGCTGTCAATGAGGAATCCGTTCAATGTGGTGCAGTAGGCTTGAAAAGTGGAGCTTAGGTTTGCAAAAGGTGTTCAAGACCCAGTTGGCTGTTAAACTCTTTGGTATCTTAGGTAATTCGCGAATATTTAATACAGTCCCATTTTAGGGATTTTATTTGTACTAGATTAAACAGTAGTACTTGTTGTGTAATTTTGCGTGTATAGAAGCTGAGGTTGAGATTTCTATGCTTTATTAACGTCCTAAAAGTCTTCTTTATCCATAATTGTGAGTGGTACTTGATCTTTGTTGGCGCACATCCAAGTTTTATTGTTGTTTTTGGATCGTGGTACGTACTTATCGACCAGTACAACTATGATCAATTTGATGGGCTGAAAACTTTAGTGTAACTGCTTTGTGCAAAGATAAGAAGGATTGTTTCTGTTTCATTTCGACTATTGGCTATTTGAGGGAGACCGGTTCAATCATATTCGACGCTTGGTTGTGCATTTGATCAATTTCGCTTTATTGTTTACGATAAATTCGTTCCTATCTTAGTTGATTTCTACATCAATTAAAGTCGCGTTGCAGTGTAAGCGGCAAAATCACTTCTGTTTTGTATCAACAATGAAATGTTTCCGAGGAATGTGTAATTTCTGTTACTGTCGCAGTCATAGCGCAAGATGAACAGAACATTTGTGGCCGTCGAGCGTGTAGTTTTCTTTAGGATACCTCCCTCTTCCCTCTTCTAAAGTGTCTGTACATATATCTTCAAGGTCTTGAGATCAGATCCTGAGTCGTACGCTCTTTAGGCCAACCAAGCTCTCTATATTACTCTAGAGAGGTCAATTTATACTAGACTTCTTTGAAGAATAAAAACACTGACGTGTGCATTAGCTGGCCACCGTCATTCGTTGTACAAGCCAAAGCGCATTGAAGATGGCACCAGATTCAAAGCAAAATGCGTGGCGCATCACAAAGCGCTGAATGACTCATCCTTACCTAGGTTATCTGTGGCATTTTTTTATTTATATCTGTAGTATCTGTTCATTGTTTTATTATTTTATTTTATTTTTTTGTGTTTATTATTTATATCTGTAGATTTTGTATCCGTAGTATGTCTGTTTAACATCTATTGGATTGTGCGGCTTATTTATATTTAACAGTCGATGGGGTCGAAACGAAAGGATACAGTGGTGTTACCGATGAGGCTCTCTCTGGTGTCTCATGAGAATTTAATTCACAGTCGCAAATGCTTCTAAATGCTAGTCCGGCGTGATTGGAATTGCGAGCGTCATTCGATATGAAGTCAATATTTGTATCCTTTCGAAGGTCTGATAACCCTTAACTATCCTTGGAGGAATGTTTCACAAGAATGCTGGGTTGTGAACAAAACTTTCGCACCCAGGCGGCATACCATGAAAAGCTGAGTTGGAATGAAATGGTGCCCCGGTAGCGTAACTGGTAGCGCACTTGCCCGGAAAGCGAGAGGTGCGGGTTCTAGTCCCGCCTGGGGCGAAAGTTTTGTTCACAACCCAGCATTCTTGTGAAACATTCGCGCAACGCGAAACTGCGGCGTTAAAACAGCAGGTAACAACCCCAAAACAAGTCAATATCCTTGGAGGAATTGAAGCGTGTGCGATAATCGTATGGAATAATTCCATCCAGGGATTGTGACACGATACCTTTAGCCACTGCGTTGCTCGTTGCTTCCGTCTTCCTTAGGCATTGTTCATAGTTTGCGCCACGAGAGGAGGACGCTCGAACCGAACGAATCTGCGCAAATGCGAAATGAATGAAGTGCGTATCGATCCACAAAATGGGAGGGGCTTCGAATCGCGCATTGGAATCTGCGAATCCTCTTGAAAGGAATTAGTGTCTATCGATCAGTCAATCGGAGATCGCAGCATCGAAACGGCGGTGCGAAAATCCTCTAGCAACGCTAATAGGGCGTGGTTTACTACGTCGATACGCATCTAAACCTTTTCGCATCCGCGTTCGCGCGTGCGCGGATTCACCTGGTCGATACGTATCTTTTTCTTTTCGCAGATTCGAATATTCCGATGGTTCCAAAACTATGAACAATGCCTTCCCGGAAGATGTCTACGACTTTGCGAATCGCAGCCCGATTCGCATTAGCGTCTGCGGTCGCGTAGCGGCCCGTGATCACTCAATTGGCTGGCGTCGCAGCGCGATCGCGGACGCTAGAGAGTTGCGCGATTCGCAAAGTTTGACATCGGCCTTTAACCCAGAAGAAGAAAGAATATTTTCACATTCTCTTGAAGAGATCCTCGCAATTTCCACGCAATTATTGATTACTGCTTCCTTCTCCCGTTCCACTTTTGGATGATTTTCAGTGGTATTACAATGCTCCTTCGTGACAGCTTTTACACATCACGAACACGACCAATATTCTTCCGAACTATGGTTGTTTTCTGAAAATTAACCGTTATTTTTCTCAATTTTGTACGAGATAAATATGGTTATTAGTTTTGAGCGAAAATGGTGCGTCGGGGGCTATGGGTCGATTAAAAGAGCATGATTCAAAAATTACTTCACTAATTTGACGCTTTCTTCTTCTATTACCGAAAGTAGCTAGTTGTCGAACGTCAATTTCTGCCCGCTGGATACTATTCAGTTATGGCTCTGTACTGGATTAACATTGTAATAATTTTAAACGAAAATGACAATCTATGCTTGTTGTGAATAGCGAGAAGGGTAACTTTCAATAATGATGAGCGGTTTTCAGGTGGTTCGCCTCTGGTACTGATTCGCATTTACGCTCAAAGAAAAAACAAGCTAATGGCGAATATTATGCTCCAATCCAATATTATATTACCGTTCAAAGCAATGGTGCACGCTCCATAAACCTTCCTCCCCATTGAAATATGAATCCTGCGTTGTCAAAAAAGTAATCTAACCCAAAAATCCTGCTAGTAAACTAACGAAACGGACTGACCTTGCCCTACAAACCTGCGCACAAGATAAATATGTCAGTTCCTGTCAGCTGTTGGGTAAACTGCAAACGAAAATATAAACAAGCCTCTGTCGAAAATTTTCACTGAGTACATGTTTCTGATAAGGACAACCTGACCTGGGGACCAGGACTTGAAATTAAATTATATTGTCTCTTCCTGAACTCATGACATTTGATCTTCCTTTTTCAAAGCTTTACTGCATTTGCAACTTCGCATTGTGTAAAGGTGCCTAACGAAGTTTTCTACAAAAGAAGAGCCGACGCTATCGCAAGATATGGGAGCATTATGGTAGCCCCATATCTTGCGATAGCGCAGCGGTGGCAGCGCATCTCGAAATGTGTAAAAATTCCTTTCTGTTAAAAAACGGAACTCACAGTAAGCTTCAGGCGGGTAGGAAGAGGATGCGGAAAGCGCGAGAAGTTTTCATTTTTTCCGAAGTTCCTGTCCTTTCCAAGGCTTGTTAGTTCCAGAGGATGCTCTCGTAACTTGCGATAGGGCCGAGGAGCCGACAAGAGTGCAATGGAGGATCGAAGGTTCACAAGGTTGCGGCGCGGTTACGTAGTTTTGCCATCCCTGTGTGAGTTGGCAGAGAAGGTTGGCAACAAGCTATGGAAAAGTGCCAGCATCCATTCTCCTTATTTCCCCGCCTCTGATGACTGGCTTCGCAAAGATAATGTGTGAAAATTCGGCGTTGATCAATCCCTCCCTCGATACGCCATGAACTCTACTTCTATTCA
>MU869931.1:19059-36951 GCA_036418205.1 Ostertagia ostertagi | reverse complement strand
CCACTGAAGACATTAAAACGCTGCCAAAGAGTGTTACAGAAGGCAGTGGACAAGTGAACCATGAGTTGCGCAGTTCTCAACGAGATTCGGTTCAAGCTTTTGGGGGGGAAGGTACGCAGTTAGGGTGGTAAAGGTGGAAAGGTCAAACAGAGGGTCTTATCTGTGAAAATCGGTGAGGTCGCGGTTGCAGGAGACGTTGAGTACTTTTCGACGTGTTTTTGATGATTTTGCGTTTTTACCGGAAATTTTGGGAATAAGTATGAAATGGTCAGAATTAGAACATATCTCTCCAGCCATATTTTCGACTCACCAGCGAAGTCGAAAAGCTCATCATGAAAACCGCTCCGGCAAACGACAACGTTTTCAAAAAGGGCTTGAATCACTGGACCTGGCACTTTTACGAAACAAATACCATTACACTCCTGCAGAAGAAAAACCTATTGGAACGGCGATACAATTCGTCTATAAATTCTGAGACAATACGAAATGAAGTTTAATCTGTGTCGAAGATTTTCTCAAGTACCAAACAATCTAAGAAAAGAAAACTAACCATACAACGTGAGAACACGTCCAAGTTTGACAGTGATACTTTGTACCTAGTAAAAACATATTTCAGTTGCTCAATAGGATTCAGGGAGCAAACATTTGGAATGCACAGCACTCGAGAGGGGAACAATTGCTTCAACTGTAAAGATATGGAATTAGGGAATAACAAAATGGTCCTGTTGGACGCACCTCGTCAAAAGCTTTCCCGCTGGTCAAAATGATCCTTTCGCTGCCGCTAGCCCTGCATTTCAGTTCATGCCTATTCTCGGGAATTAGCACATTTACACCGCATCGTCTGTAAAGATAAGAATGTCGAAGGCAACAAATCTCTGAAAAGTCTGAGACAAGCTTACCTCATGTGTTTACCAAGCCCAAACAGCATAGAATCTACGATACACTGCAATTCGGTTGCTTGTCGCGTGCCCGTCAACACATCTTCTAGTTTCTGCAGAAAGACAAACCTTCAAAGACCTACCATCTAGAATGAATTAAGAGGCTGACCACTTCAAGAATGATCAATTGTACATCGTTACCTCGCAAATTTCTGACCAAGACATGTCATCAATCTTCATTCGCTCTTTCTTTGACTTTGTTCTTTCCTTCTTTTTTGCAGTCACGCTGGACCTTTGCACTACTGCATGAAAATCGATGCCACGGGCTCTGAAATATAGTTTGAGAACAGATAAGGTCGTTGTCTATTCTAGCATACATTATATGAGCATTTTGTGACACATTTGCCAACCAGGTTTCTCAAAGGTCCTGCTTAAGCCTTATTTTCAGGGCGGTCAAGCACATTATGTTGATGAAGCCACATTGCTAAATGTTTATACAAGAAAAATGAATCAATCTTGATTTCTGACTGCGATCAACGCACGAACGTTGACATGTTTGGATGCTTCTATGCCTACCCATCCTCAATATTCTATACATTTCTCCGCAATAGCATAAGAGAACGTCTCACTGCACGGAACGGGTCGTTCGCAGCTCCTTGGTGAATTACGCACCCACTCAACACAGGTCACCTGGCCCCATTGTGCGCCTCAACGTGACCGTGTCTCCCTTCTCATCCCGACAAATGTGGCTAGATAGGACACCCATCCCTCGCCAAAGTCCCATATTGTGATGATACTACCGCACAAGCCACAAGAAAGTAGGACAAACTTTTGGCTACCAAAATATCCAGTTAATGCAGCTGTTTGATTATAACGCTATGCGACAGAGATAAAAGCAAAATAAGTCTCACTGCTCGAAAAGACCGGTTGATAAATAAAATGTTCTTGTTGCGAAAACAGTCTCGAAGTATAACATCAAAATTTGAATTAAGAATAAAATTTACAAGAATCCCATTTCACCGCCATGAACAACATTTGTGGTATTGTTAATAGAGAGATAGGATTTGACTCACTCGGCCGATGCCTTCAGTTTTGAAAACAGTTCCACAACTATGTAAGCATCCATCGCCGCGTAGCGTTTCTGATTCGCCCGCAAAGGGCGAATTGCCCAATTGCTGCACTGAAAGTTTCAACATCCACGAGATAGCAAATCATTAGCAGTACCAGCAATTTTTGCGAACAGTAGCCTTCTGTGGAGCATGCTGTATAAGATCACACAAACACAGGCAAGTTCCACTCGAGCTTTGACACTATAGAATACGCACGGAAGCCCAAAATGAACATTTTCTAAATTCCCTTTGCAAAAATCTCTCCACCATCCAAATGGAAATCGTGTTCTGTTTCGAATACTGAGAACTATGAATATAATAATTACAGTGAAAAAGTCAATCATGCACCTGTTCAGACTTGTCTAGCTTTACGCCCAGTAATTTTTCACTCAAATCACTAAGCTTGAAGTGCACCATCTGCACGTTGTCGAGATCACCGCCTAGATCACCTTCGTTGATACAGCAAACCAAATCTATAATAGGAGAACAACTTGGGGCAACTTATAGAGCAGTATTGACGCTGACTGACGACGTTTTTGGAAGCTTACAGGGAGCTTACGAGAAAGAAATAGAGTACCGAAAACGATCACTCACTTTCCATATCGAAAAACTGGGGATCCTCCTCTAGTAACTGAAAAAAAGCTTTCAGAAGTGATTGGAATAAAGGCAGTTGATAACTGCGACGAAGATTTCGCGATTTAAGACTGACTCGCTATTGAAACGAAAAATCAGACTTTTGGATCGATGTCAGACTTCACTGGGCGCGACGCAACTGCAGACGATTCGCTCGATTCGTAAAGTCTGACATCGATCTTAAAGGACTTCGAACGTGACCCTTGCACCTAATGGACAAGAAATAGCAAATTCAAATTGAAAAAAAACTGACTTACATTTTCAACAAGTAGTTTGACGCAAACCACATTATGGAGTTCATCGCTTAAGGAACGCAGATGAGACATTGAGGACCCAGCAAAAAGTGCTCGCATGTCGTTGGTGAGATCAAACCCTGTAATATTTAGCCTGCGTTCCGATATTTGGTAATATGCAGCTGGCATAAAAACAGTGATATGCTGCATTTCAGCCTTACTGCTACCACATGAGAGGAGCTTGAAAATGCAAGTAGGACATGGGTAGATCAAAACATTACGCAAAAATACCTATTTTCATAGACGAACTACATAGAAGAGTTCGTAAGAACAACTCCAACTGGTTCTCTTTCGTGTCGTTCTCCGTTTTTAATGAGCAAAAATCCACTAAGTAAACCGCATCTTTAGTTGCTATCTGCAGTAAAGCGATGCTGAAATATGCGAGGAAAGTTTCGGTCGAGCACATTGAAACAAATTGTAACCCAGAAGAATCACTTCTCACTAGGCGACATATACTGGGGTTTCCATTCTGAATCGATACCAATATGAGTTTCATCTTTGAGTTTATTCGTTAAAGTGCTGAGCTGTTTCCACGTGGTGACCATGATTATAGGGTATCCAGGCATGAGTTCCGTGTCATCGTCTCCGACTTCGAGAGCTCTTGCTTCAAGCCTGCACAAGGCATTAGATGATCTATCAAACACTTCAATTTGATAATAAAGGTGAAGCACAACGCACCTTCTTATATTTAACTCAGCTTCATACAGGACACCAGGCGTATTATTTATGTACTCTTGCAAACGTCGAGGTAAGCGAGCGTCGGGAATATTACAATACACCACCCAGCGAACAGCGTCCTTACTGAAATGTAAATGCGTGGGCGTATAAAACTCAGCAGACAGAATTGCAATACAAAATGTTGATGTAAGAACCGAATGGGAAGAGCTGACACACAAGTTTCGCTGAGCGGTGAGAAAGTTTATGAAGTACATCTTCAGCCGTTCGTCACCTTCTTTCAATGTTTCCTAAAACGAATAAATTTAGACGCTTCTCAACGTTAGTCGCCCTGCTTGGAGAAGACTGAAAATGTCCACCATTTATGGTAAAAAGCTGGAAACTAACACTTATGTGACCGAAATAAGCATCATCATTGAGATCATTGTTCACGAATCTGCAACCATAACCCAGTAAGGGTAAAACATCTAACCCTTCATCTTAAGGAAGGTAGCCAACCTCGACTGAGCCTTAAATCGGAGGTCCCCCTCCTTCCGAGCACGAAAAAGATTCGGAGCGACGGACTCCACTGATAGAGCAAGTTCATTAGCAAGCTTGTATATCATTTTCTCTATCGTTTTCCCTTAATTGGATACAGTTGATAAACTAACAGATTGTTTTTAATGGAAAACAACAGAAATCTAGAAATCTATAGTCCCACCTGTGAATCGCTCGTACTGCATAGTCATTATTTGGCTATCCTTATATTCCTTTAGGCGGTCGATAACATCGCTTTCTGATAGGCCCACAAAACTGTCCAAATACGATACGAAACTCTCCTTCAAAACTTTTCGCTTACAAGTTTTGTTTATTTCGAAATTAAACAAGCAACAGAAGGATTTGAGCACCTGCATCTTCCTATCCTTTTCAATATATCTGACGACTGCGCCCAACTTGTCCTGTAGCAGGCAAGGAATAACGAACGCGTGTAATCCATATTCACTATGAAGTCCGAACTCTTCTACAACGTCCATCGCTTCTTTAAACAATGTGCCGATCAATCATTGACTGAAAGTTGAGCCTTGAGCAATGATGAAAAAGGCAAGGAATCGTACAGCATTCCAAGAAATTGGGCTAGGAGGAGAATCGATCATCAAATAGGCGCCATGCATATTCGCCGTTTTCCATTGGGCATGCAAATGTATCAAACACTGTCATCCATTACTGTATTGCCAATTTTTTTTTTTGAAATTTTGACGCTTGTCCGTGGAGGGATTTTCCCATTTGTTAAGAGATTCCGTACACATTCATGTGAGTGAGTCCTCTGGACGTCATACGCGATCGCCTAACCGCTAACCGATACGTAGCACTCGCCGTCTGATAGCCTGCTCTCGCCTGAGTCGAACAATTAACAATTCATTCTCAATTAGTCCTAGATAACTGCTGCGCAACTTGAAAATATTACCAATTGGAATGTAAACGAAATACAACGTCATGAGCGCTGCGTTTTCTTTTTCAGAGGGTAACGTCAAGGACCGCGTCAACGCGTCAACGACCCTCCATTCTATCCTTCTTTACTCTCAGTATTTCGCTAGCCTTCGACAAAGTAAAAAAAAGCGACCCCCAGAAAATAGAGTACTGCACCGGGTCGCAGGGGTGGTGGTGACTAGGATGCATTCGTGAGTTGAGAAAGAGGACACAGAACCGAGGCATCGGGTGTGGTTCACTAGGATAGAAAGCGGCTTTTCGCACATTTCCGCTCGGCGCAATTCAGGTCGCACCGCTGATGCATAGTGGATCCGAAGTTCCGCAACAACAATTTCGGACGCGGCTGCGCGAACGCGAAAGTCGCTTTCTATCCTAGACAACCAATTTGAGGCATCGCCCTCAGCAAACGATAGGATGCGGATGTACGGGAGACGTGAAATGAGTAACAAAAATAATCTTACATCAATTTCTTCCTTTATAAAGCTCAACAATTTAGTGTCATTGAGACAGAAAATCTCCCTGAACAACTTCAGATAACCTGTATGCTTCGCAGTTGCAATGCGAAAGGCTTCCACCTGAAGCAAAAAAAATATCACGATTGCAAAAAACCGATCCTGCTTGCTTGAATGTATTATAATTTTTAATTAAACATCTGGGGAGACAGTACTGAAGCCTGCCTATGACGCAGGCGGTCAAACAGATTCGACATCTATCGTCTCGTTCAGTAACCATTTATGAAAGGTCATTACAATGATACCCAAAAGAAAGAAGTTTGATGGCGGTAAAAATGATCGACAGACAAACAGCTTACCAGCCAAGGACTTAGGTTTATTGGATGCATAGTCGGGGGAGATTTTATGAAGCTGAAGAACAGAATCGTACGGGTTTTCGTCAATCTCGAAAATCGAGAACAGAATGGAAGTGAGCAGCTCCTCTCTCAGCAGTTCATTCTTTTCGTTCAAGAACACATCCTGAAAAAGATTAGCGCTACAAGAATACTATTCCTGGTGCACTCCAATGCTCATTCTCCCGAGTTATAACGATGCGCTATACGGTCAGCTATAAGAAATATTACAGAGATGCAGGTGTAGAAACGATTAAAAAGAACATTAAACAACCTTCAGAACTTTTCGCCTAGTTTCGAGTGGTTCCGCATGTGCAGGACGGTACAGAGCCTTCTTTTCGGCTTTCGTTAATTTTCTAGGTGCCTCGTCTGCTGTAACAGTGGACGAGATCGTTTCAGACGATGGCGTGTCTTCCATGATTGAGTATTCCTGCACAAGTGATGGTGAGTTTGAAATCTCCTTTCTTATGCTATACGAAGTTCATACACAAACCAATTGAATCGAAACCTTAATTGAGACAGATAAGGTGCTGCAACACAAAAGAATGCCGAAAACTTCAAGCAAAATTACTGTTAAGCAATTTGAGAGCCTTTGAACATAAGCCGTAATTTGAACGGTGTGGCGTGCAGCCATCCTTAATCTAATTAACCTGACGCGCAAATTGCACACAGTAAGTAATTCGAGAGAGGGGTGGCAAATTCACAGTTTTCGTTTTAAGGCGCCGGTATTCGGGGATGGGACAGCTACGGAAGCATTCCGCTGCTAAGTGATTGTGGGCCAACGCGCACACTGCTTCGACGGGCCGCTTTTTCGGGCGAGATAGTGTAAACTCGAACATTCCAGCTTTTCACGCATGCCGAGTGACTGCCCTCACCACCACCCCCTAGTCTACCTACACTCCCCTAGCTCACGGATTTCCTGAAGTACGCAAACATGCCAGGCGAGCAAACTGCCGCGTGCCGCGTGGTCCCCCCACCCACTTATGTAGCACCAAAAATTCTTCTCGTCTGCAGCAAACTATTTTGTTTTGCAGGGAAGAAGACCCCGTATGTGTAAAGCGTTGTGTGTAAAGGGAATGGGACTAAGCATTTATTGGAAAGGAATTATTTGTCGTGGTTCTGAAATCCTGGGTACTCTGCGCCACAATTTCCCCTCCCCTCTCCTTCCCGTACTGCTGTGAGATTTAGATTCTGTCGATTGAGCTTTGTTCTATTTTGAGATGACTGCTTCATCTATGTCATGTTAGCGTTATACAGGGAACATTCTTCAAGGTTGAATAAGAACGGACCAGCGGCTCAAAAAACTGCTAAATCGCGCCTCCGAATAGCCATGTGTACTCTGTTTCCAGCACGGAAAACATGACGTAATTGCGGACTTGAAAGCGCGCGCGGCAGCGATCTGGAAATTGGTGTTATCTGTGCTTTCTGATGATCTTGATGTGACCTAATGGAACAGAGTACATGTACACACTGGCTCACAATTGCAGATTTAGTGTCATAGTTAGAAATAACAGGATCACGAGCATCGAAAAGGTATCCTGTATTGTTCGAAATCGTCATCACTTGTTGAAGTGAGGTACGATTTATTGCCGGAGCAAACCGTGGTAACTCGCTCATCATCAAACATTGCAGCTGGTGTACCTTTGGATATGAAACTCGCATCTGAGCGAGGAAATTTGCGAATTGATACATGAATTTGAGTTGGGTTCAAAACCAAATACTGCTAAGACTATTCTGCGAATTACTTAGTCAGAGGTCGAAGAAGGGGAAATATACCAAGTGAAAAGACGGGCAGTCCTCTCTAAGAGTGCGCGGGGCGCGTGCACGTATCGCGACGTAAAGAGGGTCTACGGACAACTTGAACTCAGCCCTTTAAACCGCCTCGATTTGACGCTCTCGCCTGCGCTCTCTCGCTTAACCAGCGCTTTATGATTACTGTGATCTTATGTATTCAAACTTTGCCACAATATAATTGGCTCATCCACTACGGAGTCCCTCCTCCCTTCAAGGCTTAGTCCTAGAGCTCTCACCTTCTTGGTTGGGATTTGAAGCCGAGCCAGGCACCGTTCTCTAATCGTCTGTGCTCTGGCCTTTCTCGGCAGAGAACATAGGGGAGAGTTCAAGTAGTCACGTAATCGACTCGAAAGTATGCTCCGCACCCAAGCTATCATACCTGTAATCCGCTCCACCCTCGCGGCCGCTGCCGCCCAGCGATGAACCCCTTTTGGCCCCCCTAGCGTGTTTGCGGAGAGAGCGCTTACTGTGATAGCAAGGCAGCCTGCCGATAGTTCTAATTACCAAATGCAGAAATCATAAGTGCAAAGAAAGGGTCCCACTCTTGGCTCCTGTTTTTTGGGCTAAAAATCATAACAATTATACGGCAATACAGAACATATCGAAATGACGGATGCAGACATTTGTCCTTTCCACTGAAATCTCTCAGAACATAATTCAGCGAATTGGCAAGCCCCAAATCACCATAAGCCGACTTGCCTATCATATTCCAGTATTACATCCATGTTGTGCCTTTTCAGAAGATGTCCCTTTACAAGTGCTCCTTTTTGCCGCATATGATAGTCTGTGCCGCCAGACAGTCTGCTCAAATCCTTTACCTGCTTGCGGGAGGTCCTGTTGTAAAGAGGCCGACGGCTGCTGCCCAACAGCACCCCTTTGACGCTTCCTTTTGTTGTGAGTCTATCGCTGTCCCCCTGGATAGCCACGGAAACTTTCGCTGATCATTAGCCGCGCTTATGCTGCGTTTGCGATTGGGAGAAGTGCCCAAGCCGGACAAACGCTCGAGATCGTTCCCGTCTACAGGCGCTTATCTATTGCGCTGCATCGCGCTCGGCCAGATCCTCCCAGCCGTTGTCGCTTTTCTCTCTCACTCCGCCATTTCATCGTCGTCTTCCAGAGTGGTTTTATTTCATGCACTGATCGTTTCCAGCTTCTTCCTCTATATTCGAACCCGTTGAGACGTTTCTGATATGCTCGTCGAATTTAACATTTCTTTTTTGTTGCTCATTTTGGCTAGCTGCTTCTGACGCACTCGATATCGAATTTTACTACTGTGATTTCGGCCAGGACATTTTGATAGGTCAATCTCGATATAGAGCGAAGCCTGCATAAGTATTCGCATTCATTTGTACCGAAGTAAAGGACCTTCGAGTTGGGGAGAAAGGGGTGGAAACAGGTGCCACAGAGAAGCTTGTCATATGTCAGAACTTCTGCTTCTGTTCTACTTAACTTACGTGACCGTATCACCCGTAGCACCCCCGAGCGCTTGGGAAAAAAAACCTCCTAGTCCTTTATTGCGTTACTTCGTAGTGGAAACAGCATTTTCGTCGAAACAAGTCTAACAACCCTTCAAGTCTGCTCAGTCATTTTAATGCTAATTAAAATAAGGGTAGTGGAATACATGCTCATCCTGGAGGAAACGATCACGAATGTAACCCTGCACAGCTTGTTTTTGTTGTTAAGCAACTGGTGAGCAAGATGTATGGGTTCGAGTCCCGTCTGGGGCGAAAGTTTTGTTCAGAACCCAGCATTCTTGTGAAGTACTGAACAGCGTTTTTCACTTTACAGAAAGAAATATAAGTCAAGCTTTCTAGGAATTTCGTAACGTTCTGACTCGCGACAACCATCGTGCCGAGATCGTCGCCGAAGATCTAAACTCGCTCTTCCTGCATAGCGATCCTTTCCGCCGATTACTTGTGATCAACCTGTTCTTCCACCTATTCGAATCTTTTTCCACCAATGGGGTTTTCTATGGTCCCTTTAGCACAAATTTCCAAAACAGCACCCACTGTTGTTAAGCCTCGCACATCGCATCTGTCCCAGTTCATTGACACGTTTGGATGGCTACTTGGCACATGTCGTCCCTGCCAAAGGCCCACCGAATTTGACAGCAATCCAAAATAGAGAGCGCCATTTAAGCTGCTCTGAAGAGCAAAAGACCAAATGACTGAGCGAGATCGATTTCCTCTTCTGGTAGAGGAAGTGATAATTGGCGCCTCTAACCACTGCGCCACTCATTCCGTCCCTTGCAAAGCTACGAAATTGGAAAGGCTGATTCCTAGGCCCTCTATTAATCTGTTTTTGCCTGAAAATTGTGGTGTCTTTGACAGGAGCGTCCAGTCGGACAAGAAATTCGGTCACTTCGCTCCTCTTAAGACTTTTATTGGGGTAATTTGTCACCTAGGCCACTCACCACAATGAAGTGCAACGACCGGAAGCTTTTTTTGAGAATACTAGAGTCTTCTCCACTTTAATTTGTCCAGCTTTGTGTAAAGACTGGGATCGACAAGAACTAAAAAGCATAATAGGCATAATAACCAGATGACAGGGCATTCTCGTAGCGCCAAGTTTCCTTCAGCCATTTTCATTTTGAGATATTGATGGAAATGCGGGTGCTCTACAAAACAAGTCTGTGAATTCTCATGAACCACTTGATTTCACTTTGGCTCTTTGGTTGATTTTCCAGCTCTGCAGATGACAGCAGAACCTTCTCCCGCCATACTGCTCGAAGTTTGGGCATTCTTGGAATAACAGCTAAGCATCTCAGCCTCAGATTCATACAGTACGTAAGGTTACTAGGTCCACAGTAAGCCTTTCTGAAGAAAACAATTTTATTTCTTTTGCATGATCCTTGACACCTTCTAAATTAGTATAACGTTAGCCCTGAAGAGAGCGTCACAGGGAAGAATGTCGGTTTGGGTTGCACAACAATTTATTGGAGAAAAAGGGCTCACAGCCAAATGGCTAATCAAGCTCTTCATGCTGCCGTGACTGGTTATTTGGTATCAGACTCGTCTGGAAGGATAAAAGCACTGAATTGTTCATCAGGTGGCCCAGCGCATAGTCATTGTATAGGACCGAATCGCATTTAAAATGCCTACCACGATTCTGAATGGAAGTAGAATCGTGGCGCATCTTAATGAGGCTTAGATTAACTCATCTGTGATTTGTCACTTTCGCCCTGAGCGCTTCAAAACGCGTGTGAAGTCTTTGAATGTTGCAGCTGAAGTCCTAGTTCTTTCGTTAAGATTCTTGTTGAGAAAGACCTTTTCACCTCAATGTTAACATAACATTAGTTTTCTCTTGAGGGGTGTATTTTGAGCACAAATGAATAGATAGTGTATGAATAGTCAGGAAAGACCAAGCAACCTTTCTGAAGCTATGGGTGAAGAGAATGCTGACTATGAGTTGTGGCCAGAAAGGCCTGCCTTAGTTGTCGTTCGCTTTGAGATTTAAGGACAGGAGGGCCCAAAAGTTACACATGATCCTCTGTGACCTTTATTATAAGATATTTCTTTGAATAAAAGGAGAACTCCTTGTTTGTTTGCGGTGCTTCTAGCAACGTTCAGTGAGATTCCTTCCAAAAAATCTAATGGAGGACGGCCTCATTCAGGGAGGGGCTTTATTAGCACATGTGGTATAGGATGTGCCGCGCTTGCGGTACCCATTCATGATCGAAATTGAGAATACGTGCATGTCCACCAGAAAGAATTACGTCGGTTGAGTCAGGTTTTCCTTTTTTCAAGGTTATCGTCCACTTCTTCTACCTGGACTCTGAGTAAGAGTAACACCATCCCACAAAGTACTGCATCATAATCTTTTTTACTGTGTTCGTATGAATGCCATAAATGTGTTTGTCACCTCAAGTCCTGCCAACAACAAACAAAGCGAAAATCGCTTTTATTACGGCCATAACCGCGCGAATAACTGATAGCAAAACTATGGCGGCTAACTCCGCTCAGTAATATGTATAAACTCCTTTTCAACGGCAGGTGTGGCTACATAACTTCTTCACACACTGAGCACCATCTGTTAGCCTTCAAGGGAGTAGTGCTTCCCATAATCTTCAGTTTTTCATAGGTGATATCTACAGTTTTTCCTGTGATTTTTTTACTGTTTAACTTCAATTAGGCCTAATACAGGATTGCGAGCTATGAAATAAATTTGAGACAAAACTGTGCTCCCACCATCTATAGGTAAACACTATAATACAAGGTGTCGCTTAGTTACAGTCCATATTCGGCAAGCAGGGTGGGCGGGGCCATATACGTAATTGCGGACTACACAAACTTGATAGTTGTCGCAGCTGATTTATATTCGTGATTTCTACTATAATGCCGGTACCATTCATGATCGAAATTTAGATACAGTGCATGTCACCAGAAGAATTTACGTCGAGTGAGTCAGGTTTTCCTTCTTGTCCTGGTTGTCGTGACTTTTCACTGGACTTCTGGAGTAAGATACAACATCCACAAAGTAATGCGCCATCATAATCTTTTTTTACCGTGTTCGTATGAATGCATAATATGGGTTTGTCACTCCAGTGCCTTGGCCAACAACGAAACAAAGGCGTTTAAACTGGTGGGATTTAGCGGAATACCACGCGAATAACTGATAGCAAACTATGGGCGGCGAAGCTCGCTCAGTAATTATGTATAAACTGCCGTTGTCGAAGGCATGTGCTTGCTACATAACTTGAACGAGGACGTAAGCAAACCAGCCCTTTTGGCACTTCGGCTGGGACCGTATGCTGAATGTTGGGGAGGGGATGGTGTCCCCGACGGTGGACGGACAACTTCAACGCGGTCCTTAGAACCGCCACAATTTGGCGCTTACCTTAGAACTAAGCCTTAAAGAGAGGACGGGTCCGTCCCCTCTCCTAGGCTTAGTCCAAGGGTGAGCAGACCGGTCCTTCTGGCGAAGCTACTGGACCAGCTGCACCACTTGCGTCAGTACTCTCCTATCGTACCAACCGAGTTGAAGTAAACCGTCGACCGTTGGGGACCCCATCCCCTCCCCAACATTCAGCATACGGTCCCAGCCGATGTGCCAAAAGGGCTGGTTTGCTTACGTCCACATAGACGACTATGAATTGGCTTAACGGAAGTTAGTGCTTCCGCTCATCAATTTCCAGTTTTTCATAGTTGATATCTACAGTTTTTTTTTATGTGATTTTTTTTGACGGTGTTCAACTTAATTAGGGCCTTAATTATGAAATTGCGAGCTATGAAATAAATTTGAGACAAAACTGTGCTCCACTCATCGTATAGGTATAACACAATATATACAAGTTGTCCTTAGTTACAGTCCATATTCGGCAAGCAGGGTGGGCGGGGCCATATACGTAATTGCGGACTACACAAACTTGATAGTTGTCGCAGCGAACAGCTGATTTATATTCGTGATTTCTACTATTATACTCGTCAATCGCGAACAGTCCTTGCCCTACAGCTTCCTGGTGAACCCAGAAAACATAAAAAAAAAAAAAAAAAAAGCTAACAACGCAGGACACTGGCAGGCTTGCCGCAAAACCCTACACCGGCTATTGAAAAGTGGACGGTAGAAATGCCTATTGATTTTAAAAAGAGAGCGGGCTTGAAATTCACATGACATCCCATGGGTTTTTTTCATTTATCAAAGAACTTATCACTTAGCCTAACAACACTTGCTAACATGACAGTTACTGCTGTCGTAAAACGCGACGCGTTTTGTTTATTTTGTCGCTGTCAGTGAATTTTAAGTGTTAATAAAACTTATGACTTTCATAAAAGATAATGACTTAGTTTGGCGCGACTCTTACGTAGTTCAATGACCTAATGGTGTCACACTGATCTCATGGCTGATGTCCTTTGTTCTGTTTTGGTCCTCTGATCAATCTAATTAGTGTGAGAATAAAAGATGAATTGGACACTACTAGGTAGAAATTCGATCTCTTCAAGAATCCTGGACCCTAAACATGCTTTTTCTTGAGAACTTCTGGAGGGCCACCCTTTCCGAGTGACCCCAAGGAGTCTACTGGGTCCACTTGACCCGTTGAAAGCAGCTTATAATATTCGTCACGCAAACCCATGTTTGCAACGGCCGAGACATAGCGGAACGCTTTTTGTCGTGTAGGGTGCCCTTTGAGTGGTAGTAGGAGCACTGTTTCTGAGCATCCACACACTGATTTGTTGGACGCGGTTTTTTTTATGTAACCATTTGCTCTGCAGCCTCAACCTTATGAATGTCACAAGACTCATATGTCGGCCTGTTTTTGATTGTTTACACTTATTTGTTTATTTTGTTGAATGTTTCCTCACCACCAGGAATAGAAGATATGACGACCTAATTGTTTATAATAGATCGAGTTTTCCTCAACGGACTGATAGGCGGCACTGAAGTCGCACAGTCCTTGAGAACTCTCCACGTTGAATGAACCAAGCCCTTAGGATCCGGGATTAACAGGCTTACTCAAGGTGGTGAAATCAGAAAACTCCGCCAAAGCCAGGCTGGGTAATCCCCGTGATCCTAATAAATTTTTGGTTATTTCGTACCATCACGCGGTTAGGTTGAATTTTGCGAGGTCATGTAGTAAGAGCTCAAAGATTAATCATGGGATTCAGTCGACATTCTTGGAATGCGCCGTACAACTACAAAGATATCTGAATTTTGCTTGGAATGACTGGAGAATTTCGAGTCAAAAATCACTTCAGAGACCCTCCGACAGTTTGACTGCAGCTAAGCGACCTAGGGTGGAGAGAAAATTGATTTGCCCCCAAAGATTTGATTCCACTGGTCACCCAAGCGGTAGTCTGCACTGCAGATCTCACGCTCATTTGGTGGGTACTGGGCGAGTGACGCGGTAGTTCGCTGCTCACAGGGCGTTCAGGGATTTCGGGCAGTTCCTGGATTTTAGGTGGGTCTCTTTGCGCTACTTTGGCTGCCCCCTCCCTGCTGCATAGCTAGTGGCTTTCCCTTTTATCTGAGTGGCCATTCTTTTCAAACCTTTTCATTGGTCTACTGCATGGATTTTCGAGAGATGGGTATGTTATATCCGGCTGTATGGGGTGCCTACGGTGAAATGCTAGCGAGGCTATTGTGAGAATCTCCATACAAACTCCACGTCGGATGTGGTGATTCGTGCCACGATTCGCATTAAACTCAGAATTTCAGGAGTTGGGCTCTTGGCTCAACAATTTTATTCTCAGGCTTCATTCAAATCAATACTGCTGTTTTCAAAAACAATCCACAATTTTGAGCCATTGTTAGGATCATGAAACCTTCTTCACACAGCGGTCGAATCGCTTCTTTACGGCTATTTGTTCTATCGTAGTTTTTTGGCGACGCCCTTTATAGAATACCGTACTGCCCAGCGACGGAGCCTTCTCCTCTCCGGCTTTGGTAGGCAACGCGTATCCGGGAGGGTAGCGAGCTGAGATAAAAACTAGCCAGACGTCCAACGGTCTCTTTGGAGAGCAGCTAGAGCAAAGCCAAAAAGCCAGCCATAGCGGAATGAGTTGCTGGCGCGCCTACAGAGGCATTATTCGGGTGTCAATGAACATGTCACAATTGATGTTAATGTGATTTTATCTGGGTTCTATGTGTCATTTTTGGTGCTGATCTTCGGAATATTGTGCTTCACATACTATTCGGTGCTTCGCATGCAAATATCAGCGGGTTTCATGACGAACTGTCGTCATCTGGTTTCGGTGTCCGATGATATGGCTGGTGCATTTTGGCTCGTGGAGGCTAATCTGTCTGCCGACGCTGTGTACCTTGTTCTGTTGTCTATTTTTGTTCATTTTTTCCCTTAGAGACCAGAAGTTTAAGAAGCAGAGATTTCTCAGTCTCAGAAACACTTTGTAGTTTCTTTTTGGCGGCTCTCATGAACCGTTCTTGTCATGGAAATGTAGCTGTGAATTTTGATTGTAGAATAGTTGCCGAATAATCGAATTGGGCCTGTTAAGCTATTCGCTTTCCATTGGGTCCTCTCTTACAGATGAGTATCAAATTCTTTCAAAGAGTGGTCGTTGGAGTTCTCAGAATGTTCGGCATGCTAGACTACAGGTGGTCTAGAGAGGCATGGCCATGCGATGGTCTGAAGACAGATACCAGAGAGACTTGCGCTTATGCCAATCAAGCTGTTCACCCCTTTGGGTTCATTTAATGATAACTGATCCGGAAGGATACGAACACTTCCTTGTGCATGGCGAGGCCTAGAAAAGGCTCAATCGCGTTATCAGTGCAGCATGCTATGGGAGTGGACGTAGAAGGCGTGGTACACCGTAAAGTAGGGTCAACCTACGTTGTTTACTAGTAACAGCAGGGAGGTCGTATTGGTTGAGCGGTGAAACTCCAGTTCGGGGGGGGGCACTCCATTTTTTCTCCAATACTCAAGATAAGGATTAGAGGGCTCACGACACGTAATCGACTCATTTAAAGTAGACTTCTGATAAATATTGGTGTAATGGGTGAGAAACCCTGAAACGTTTTCACATTTCCGCCTGCCATGACCCAAGGGAACGGTCCTGGACCAGGAGAAAGGACACCTCCGCAAAGGGCTAAGGGTGCAGGAGCTCCAGGGTGGATCACCTGTGCAGAAAAGTGGATGGGATGTGGGCAGGTAGTGTGGAATGTAGGACCCACCGGTCCTTATCAAAAGTACGCTCGAAATGAGTCGTTCACTTATTATCTTATCCGTAGTGTTCGATAGCCCAAAGAACTGCTCTCTAGTACTACGGATAAGATAGCAATGGAGTGGCCCCCCCGAACTGGAGTTTCACCGGTTAATCTGTAGGAGGCGGGGGGGTCGTACCCGTTCAGGGTCGCTTAAAATCTGTTGTGGGTGAGGTGAATGAAGTTTTTTATGGTAGGTAGCTGGTTCCCCCTTAGATGAGTAGTGGGATAGAGGCGTATAGGAAAGCGGGGCGTTAAAGTAGGGTAAATGGAGTGATTATAGGGAATTTTTAACTGTCCCCCCCCCCCCTGGTTATTGAGAGTTTGGAAGTTCTTGTTGCACTCATGACTTTAAGAGCATTCCAAATTTGGTCATCTTTTTGTGGAACATTTTGTGGAAAGTCGTTTTCTCAATGGACCTCATATCACACATCAATCACTCGTCACTTATCTTTTCGAAGGGGGACAAAGTTATAGAGGTGTGGCTTAGCTCATGAAAAGCGATATACATTTTATCATAAGATTGGCTTTTTTGTGAAATGCTCATGAACCCACTTTTGTTGTTTAGTTGGCAAAAGGCACGTCTGCATTGAAACAGGGCTGTTCAGACCAAATAAATGGTCTAGGTGTCTACCATGCCTAGTTGTAGTTTGATTGGTAGTTCTAAGCGTGTGGTCACCATTTCAAGAGATGAAAGTTACCCAGGCCGACAAAGTGTACCGCGCTGCTCAGAGGTTTGGTCAATCAGCGGGAGAGCCCGAATTCGGACAACAACTGAGCTTGTCATCAAGTAGGCTAAACAAAGATGCAGTCTTCCTTCACATAAAAGCGGCACTGGCTCAAATCCCAAAGGTGCTACAGATAGCGGCAAGCAGATTGTTGCTTTTTTCATAAGAACCACCTGATTTTATAGGTCGTTCTGGATTTGACTGTGTATTTTGGAGAGTACAAAAGAGGCCAACGTTGAGGAGAAGCAAATGGCTCTTCGGAAGCACAAAGAGATTGGAGTTCAGAAGTGGTTCGCCGGGCACCAGAAAATCCCTTCGTAGTAGGGTTTCAAGGGTGGTGAAAACGTTTCCACACAGTGTATCACCATCCTCTTTGAAAACAGTTAACTATCAGCATATTCCACCGTGATAGAGTCTAATTTTGACGGAGGTTGTGTGTAGCAAATGTGCCGTCAACCAACAGCCGGGATAAAATCTGATTAATCCTGCTTCGGAGAACTGAGTCTTCTATTCCGTCAGGCTGATTAGTTCATTGAAAGGATAGACACCTCCCTCGACCACCGGTCGGCTGGTCCCACCGTTATTGTACAGGCAAATAGCATTCAAATGCTCTACAATTTCCAATAGAAAAACAATGCGCGGCTCATTTCAAAGACAGACAAGTCTACGTTGGGTCCTCTGACCCCTAATCCCAAACCCCTGAATCAATGATTCTGATTTGTCTTCTACACTTTCAAAAAGTAAGGAGGTTCATTGAATGAGAACTGGGAAGAGACTTACTTTCATTGTTACAATATTTCTTCTTTTCTTTCGCCC
>MU869931.1:4345-17861 GCA_036418205.1 Ostertagia ostertagi | reverse complement strand
ATTGCGAAATACATAGAACAAAATATGCCGGCTGAGCGTTTCCATTATAAACTGTGGAAGCATTTGAAAGGATAGGAAATCAATACAGTAACTCTAGAAAATGGCCTGTGCCCTTTTCGTGTTTCTGCCCCTCGGGTTGAAGTGCAGGTAGCTTACCCTGGTCAGAAGGGGCTCACTGCGAAAATACGGTAAGAAATGCTGCAAGTGTTGGGGAATGCTTTGCTTACTTGGTTCCTCATAAAACCACCAAGTGCTCACCAACCCTTTTGGAATGTGCTGCGCATTCTGCTTCCCCCGAGAATCACAACTGCATTTGAATGCGATGTGATATGCAGTAAAATGACTTGCCACTAGAGCATGGGGCAAGGCTCGAGCTCAATGAGTGCTCTTCGAGTCGTAGACCTTTGGGGACATCTGAAGTGTTGGTCGGCAGGACCTTCATTGGTACCAAGTTAAAAAATACGAACTTGGGGAGGAGCTACGTCATTCAGGTGAAAACCCCCATTTTCCGGCTGTACTTGTCGATACCTTGCTTCTCAGCCTTCCCTTTCCATCGCGGTGCTCCATAGAAACGCTGAAAGCGAATGTCGCAGAGACCGCTTTTTTCCATCTGTTTCCTAACGATCCCTAAACGATCTCGGCGGGAACTCGTCCACTTTATTTCACTTTTGACGATTTCAAGGTTCAACAGTGATCAGCGATCATCATCGATGCATTCCGGCAATTTTCGCCATCTCATAGCGACCGACGGGAAAATACAGTTTTCACTTCTGGAACGCCGCCATAGCACTACGAAACCTGCCCCATCAGAAGTTCATCTTTCCTGCAACAGAACTCGACACACGAGCCTTTTCCCTCCCTCATCAATTATGCTCGTCAGTGTGGAATGTGCTGTAACAGATTTGCCTCGTTCCATCAAGACGTAAAGTAGCAGCACATGAATGTGGTAGCCCTGTGCCGTGACCGTGCTTGGGAGGGGCGAGTGCCGTTCGACGGGGCAGGTTTTCCTCCGACACAGTTATTCGGTTATGCCTTTCCATCGGGTCATATGTTCTTTGCGAGGTTATTCGTGGAATGTTTCGAATTTTTTGCATCTTGATGGAATGTTATCATGGAATCTTCTAAGTCGATGAGGAATGCGGGCGGAACAACGAGGGCGGCTTTGCTTTCGTTCCTATCGCCAGCCTCCTCGACCGCCGTGCGTGGGACGGTTGTCGTCGAAATTCCAGCACAATCAGATTTGAGAACATTGCTTTGCAATCGTTTGCAGTGAATAATCCGCTGGGTGGTACCCTCGCCTGTCAATTTCCCTTTTTTCGGGGATTTTCACGCTTAACAATTATGATTAGGGGAAGGGCGAAGATGGTGCTAGCAAAAGGCACCGCTCAGTTCACGTGTACTCCTAGCGTCAGGCCTCCAATCAGACTACCCTTAGGCCAGAGGCCATTTTTCGCAAGCGTCTCAAACTTGCGAATTGACCAAAGGAGATTATCGGTGGGCACACTCGCCTTGCAAATGCCTTCACAAATCTTGTCAGTAGTTTACTATCCCGGAAGGGTACAATTAAACCCGAAAGCTTCGGTCCTTTTTCTTCACTCCATAGAACTTAAAGGTATATTCAATCGTTATTTCACAGGTAGAATCCCGTGAGGATGTCAGGCTGGGGGGCTGCCCCAAAAGCGAAAACTTCATGTTTCTTGAGTTTAACAGGCGACGTGATCACACGCTTGTGGGCGATGCGGTTTTGATTATGTCCTTGGTGTATTGGACTCCTCATTACGCTGGGGTTGTGGACAGGACCGCCTTCTAAGACCTTCTCACCGATGTGCCTCAATAATGCCCTCAAGCCGCCTACGCCCCTCGCTGCCCACTTGAATGACTGCCCTAAACAAATTGCCTTAGTCAACAATTACACGTCATTTCAGCCGTTGTTTCCCTTGACCTTCACTTCCTAACACCTGTCCCTAGACCACAGACTCATCTCCGAGATATTTTGCGGCATCCTAGGAAGAATCCTCACGAATGAGTCTTTGTTCTGGTTCATCCGCCTACACTCCCTCATCTCCCTGCCTTCTTCACCTCGCAGACTCCGGCCTTCATATCTGCAACAGTGTATTCGCGTATGGCAACTCCTGCAACTGCCCACAAGAAAAAATGTAACTTGTCCTTATGAAGGTGTCCTGTAGAGTTCTTTTGCTTCTTCCTTCGAAGCCTGACCAGCTAGCAACTAGCGATGGTGATGCGATCATTTCTACCGGAGAGGGCTCTCAAAAGCGGTAAGGGTCGCTTCCTCTAACGCTTCATAAGTATTTTGAGCCTCTACTGCTTTCGAAACGTCGTGATGGAGAAAGACAAAAGCCATTGATTATGAGATCGCTTGGTTACCAATGTTTTGAGAGTTGAAAAAATGCTTACATTCCAGATAGAGCTTTGAAATTCCGACAATTTATCAGCATTCTGAGTGGAAGGCGTTCCTTCGAGATTGGGTGTAAGGAAATTCCTTAGCAAAGCCATAACTTAACAATTACTTGACATATTATATATTCAGAGACCACAGTTGTCTGGCCAGCACAGTCCTATCTGTAGGACTTGTATCGTTCTTCAAGAATAACGTGCAAGGGATTCAACAGATGATCTATTTGGGGAATGGGCGCATGTTCGCGTATTGCCCCAGGTATGTAGCTGGCCCACTTCAATGGGGGCAGACGGCTGTAGAAGCGTAGGTGTTTTTGCTATTGAAACATTTTGAAGAAGACTATGTGCTCTGAGTGTCTTCTTTGCTATTTTCGCAAGCAAAATGACTCTCGATAAGCGATTCCCACGGTTAACAGTGGCCGAGAACGGCCATCTCACCAATATCGCATTAGAATTGGGAATTTGATCAGCTGCCTTCGTCGTCGTCAGTCCATCACCCATTCGGGACACCCCACGCCGGGCTCAGTGCAAGCTTCCATCCTACCAGGGAGTGTGTATAGCCTCACACGACCCCTTCATTTTGCCATGTCACTATCGATCAAAGGCTCGCCCGAAACCAGTTTTTTACGAGCTTTCCTTGTCATTATGGCTATAATCAATGTGAAATGTGAATCCACGAAATTCAAGGACGCGCTGATGGTGCCGTTCGTAATCAGCTTCCGAGCTGCTCCCAAAGCAAATCGAGTCCAGTGCCCGGCAAGACAGAGATAAGAATCAGCGAACGCCAATCAAAACTTTCAAGGGCTTGCGGTTTTTTGTGCGACTAGTTCATCTCGGGGTAGGAATTTTTGGAAATCATAAACAAGGAAACATAAACACTGTTTCAGATCATCATGTTGATTTGAATTTGACCTCTTCAATAAACTGTCGCAGTTCTAAAACGAAACCGCAACAATGGTGTGGGGGCCGTTTTCAGGGATAATGATGCAAGCCGTACATAGGAGTATACCCCTATGTACGGCTTTTCAGAGTCCTTGAATCACTACAGCTCAAGCCTGGGTACCCAGAGTCTACCACGGACAAAAGTTTGGGAGCAAGTGGGGCTGTAGCAAGTCCTCTCCTTGAATGGGGCAACTAATCCCCATGCTGTGCTCACTATGGCAGCACTTGACAGATCCACTTTGGATCAGATTTTCCATCTCTTCAATCCCAACATACGAACCAGCGCAAGCCGCACATCGCAGTTATATAGCACTGCTGAAACGCAGGAAATTTTCGTGAAATTTCCACAAATTTCGTGAACAACGTTTTCTCTTTTTCGACCGTATCCCGACAAGTTTTCTTTTCTTCCCCGCTTTCCGAATTGCAATGTATTTTTATCAAACACGATCCTTTTTTGTGAATAACCCAAGGAGTGGTTGGTGGGTCTGCTGCCAAATATGTACTTTGCTGGTTCGATACTGACATCAAATCATCCACCGAGTTAACTGAAAATTGAGGGGAGCTGTCACTTTCTTACCCTGATTTTTACCTTATTTTCCTAATCTTCTGTAAATATATAGCTTATTTGAAATTTATTCACAATTTGAAGGGTTGATCCTATGACTATGGATTGTTGTGCGTACAGTTTATTGAGCTCGAAGGTATTGACTCTTAGTGGTCTTTATGGCCCATGCTAACCATAAGTATATTTTCGAGTGAATAACCTTCCTCAACAGTTGGTAGGTAGTTATCTCGAGTAGAAATTAGCTGAGGCTAAGCAGGTTGAGCACATATTTGTCCAGCTTGATTGACCTCGTCACTTGTGTTGACAAAGACATTCGGCTCCAGTAGTATTATGGCTGTGGTGGTTGGCGGTTATGTTTAGCCATAAAAGGCCATATAAATTTCTTATGTGACGTTTCGAATAATTCAATTGACGAGTGAATAACTGCCGTTTACGGAACTGGGTCAACGTAAAATCACATTCACCTCAATAGATCTCGACTAGTTAGTGGCGGCGTCGGCAGCCGCCCAAGTGGCCATCGCCGATCAGTTTGGACTCCGAAAATAGGTCTTGACTGTCATGGGAATACTTTAAAGAGAGTGAAATCCCAATAGTTCTGAGAATGTCTCATGGAGTTTTGTGAACCTCCAGCACCCCTAACTTCTCAGTTTCTCTAACGAGAACTTTTTGGTCCACCAGTAAGGAGTTTGGAGGTTAAAATGCGGAGGTACTCTCGGTAAGTCGGTTTTCTAAAGCTGATTGCTTCTTTAAGGAACTTCCCTTGACCCTTAAGAGTCAAAGAATTTACCTACCAAAATAGCGGGTAAGGTTCGAGAGGAAATGATAAATGACTGAGAATGTTCTGATCCCAAAAAATTGGTTGTTTTATTGATATGCGATGTGGCACCTCTAACTGCATTCTGGAGAAATGGAATTTTTGTAATCCAATTATTTATTTACTTATTCATTTTACTTATTTACATGACATTGCATTGCACCATGAAAATAAAGGTACGAGTTCACGTTTCCTGCACAAGTTTCCTGAACCGTGCTGGAATGCGCCATGCATCCGCTCCACAAGCACAGTTAGCTGCGCTTTCAAATGCAACTGCTTTGGTTCATTCCTTTTTTTCTGCTTTTCCTCCCTTTTTTCCTCTATAAATCGTAGCTCTCTTTGCCATATAGTGAGCGGTTCTTCTTCAACTTATCAGTGGGTTGTAATAGTTGTAATAGTCAATAACTAATAGGCAAATAGATAACTTTGAAACTAACGAGATCTCTTCTGATTGCTTCGAGTAACCGGGAGAATCCATAAATTTGCTTTATTGGAACTGGTTCGGACGATCAGGCCACCTAAACTGAAACTTCAGCGTACTATGGATTTGAGAGCGGTATTGAAGGTTAGGATAGTAAGTAAGCTAATTTCAAACTAATCAGCTTACTGTAGTTGAATATACGGAAAAGTAGGCTGGGGTGGCGCAGCCTAGCACACCGGGGATCTAGTAGTGGATTAAATTTGGCTCAGGCCAGTCAAGCCTTCCACCTCTCTGGAGTCACTTTCACAGGCACTGCCTGTCAAAAATACTGGCCTGCCCGATCGGCTAACCTCTGTAACTCATTGCATAGAAAAAATCGCATTCGAATGTCACTCGATTCTGATTGGAAATAGAATGCGTGGCGTGTCCCAAAAAACAATGCCGAATGGTTCATCCATTTAGCTTCCACTGCAAACGCTCCTAATTCGTCCTAACTAAAGTCCTTCTTAAGTGTTGATTTAGTTGAAGGCAGTGGTATAGCACACGCCAGCACGAGATTTGAATATTCCCTTCAAAAGCTGCATGGCAGCATGACCGAGGCGTCACAGATAAGCATATGCCGGTAAACAAGCCGAGTTAATCGACTGAGCTCCTCCGGCTCCACTTCCGCGGCGCCGGTCCATATCATAGCTGTGCCTCCTGACGGCCTTCCGTCGCCGACCGTGTCTCTTTGTGTGTAGGTATTCCTTCGCACTCATTCTCACACTCAGTTCGTAAGAGCGATTTGTTTGCAGTCTCGGCCACCAGGCAGCTCAGTTGACAAGGCGGTATTAGACGTTGTATGAAGCGTACACTGAGCGCCGAGCCGTCGTCACCACTCTCACCTTTTGTCAAGTGTGAAACTTCTTGTCGCGAGACAACTCGTCCGAAAATTCGAATAACCAGACATCACAATATGCTTCTTTAACGCAATGATCGTCCCCGTCGACGATTGTCCTCGACAGTTCCCGTCTTTGTACGAGAGGATTGGGCGTGGCCTCCCACGACTGACGGCAGCATTCTCGTCATATCATCTCTTGGAAAATAAACCATGTCTCGCTTATTCTCTGGTTCCGTTGGTATAGTTTCAAACTATACTTCCGCAGAGTTCTGGCTAATGCCCAGCTGTTTTTCTGCCCTGCCGCGCCACGGCTGAGCCTGGCCGCCCCATCGTTTCCATGGCTACGAGTCAGTTTTTGTGCTCTCACATCGTTCGCAAAGTTCCGTAGCCAGTATTGTCCGCTCTGCCGTTCTTCTTTCGCTCGTTTTCTCTCTCCTGTTGCGTCAAATTACGGTGATTTTGCAGCGTTGGTGTTCCTCGTTATTCGCTCGTTGATTGCTTTCAATCAAAAAACCTCTTCAACCTGAGAGATTTCTTCTTCCACTCATAATTGTGCCAGATATTTGTCTCAATTCTCAGTCGCGGTTTTAGTCTGCAAGTCGACCACCAACCAGCTGGGTGGGTGCTGGCTTTCCAACCACATTGAAATGACCTTGGGTAATTGTTCCCCCTTGATTGAAATGCGTGGCTGTACGGCAGCGGTGAACTCGCGCACCGACAGAGCCCAGACCCCCCTCGGAACGGCTGTGGTCGCGTTTGATTTTTTCCGATGATTTACCTATCTGTTGTACTTTGGACGTGTTGTAGTTCGTTTTCGAGAAATTTCCTTATCAGTCGAGTTATCATCTCGTCATCGAATTCCGTCCGTATCGCGGCCACAATTCGTTGCCACCGCTGGCTTACGATTCGACTTCCCAGGGAGGGGGAGCTCCGCGACTCGTTAAGCAGTTCCGTGGCAGCTATCAGGTTCTTTCGATCGAATGAACAAATGCGAAAGCCGACGAATCAGTGGAATCATAAGCGGAAAACGCCCCTACGGCAAGGGGCGGCGGCCACGGGGTGACATGCCATGACATTACGCTGCGAACATGCACTGGTGAACGAAACCTGCTCGAATCCGCTAGAGAACTTCGTCTTTACCGCCCTTCTGCCCCTGTTTCTTCCACAGGGTATTACCGTTCCATATAAGATCCGTTATGTGCTGCGCGCTGAACTCGAACGCCCACGGATTAGGTACCGTCCGGCTGGGCGATCATGGTCGCCAAACAGGCGCACGTCCCATCCTCCCACATGGGGAACATCACCTATTTGCTTTGCGTGACTCGCATGTGATTACAGCTGTACTGACAGTTTTCTCGCTGTTCTTTTTTCTTCTAAAATTCATCAATTCTGTGCTTTGTTATCGTTCACGGAAATTCATAGATATGGCGACTATGGGGGGGGGGGTAATCTGACATGTCCAGAAATAGCCGAACGGCCTTTAGATAAGCGATTTCGTCGCTGCGGCCTGAGCGCACTTTAGGATGAGCCCTTCCGAAGCACTGACAAAAACCATCCCAATTTGCTTATCTGACCCAATGGCAGCGTATCATCCCTTAGTTGGGCAAAGTTTTCCAATGGGCAGCACCGAGTCTGCTTCGTTATCGTTCGCAGTGCCGATACGGCCAGTCGCAGTGTCTCCCCGGCATGCCACGGTGGCTCGCGTCCGTGTACTTCCTCGTCTCTCGTGCTCCTATTTTGATGTCTTGCGGCTTGTTTGAAGTATTTATGCGTTTTCAGGAGCCCTCCTAATGGACGATTTCAATGCATATCGGGCAATGTGCGCCAATCGTTTACGGCGTCTTGAGCGCTACAAGAAAGCCCGAAGCTTTTGCAACATTGACGACGAGAATCAGAGCTCGGCCTCCGAGGTAATGACCCGTAAACCCATCACAATTCGCGATTTTCTGCTGAAACATTCCGCTTCAGATTCCCATTTCCGCTCCACCGTATTGCGCAGAAGACGCGACGTCTTCTGAACGGTTTTTCAACGCCAGTTCTCATGGGGGAACGGCGGCTGCCTTCGACGTGATTCGGGAGAAAATGGTGAGTTAATGGTCTGTTTTGTTGAAAGATCTTCACTTTTGCCTATATTTATTCTTGTCCTGCGACGAATTTGTCCCTCATATCAGCACGTTATGACTAATTCTTCAAACGAATCTGCCGTCGTGTTCTTGGGCAAAGTAAGGCACGTAAAGATAACGTTTATGTGTGTAGTGATGGTCGTTTCGAGAAGCAGACGACCCTGCGAGGACGAGGGCAGACCAGAAGTGAACGAACGGCTTTCGAAAGCCATCCACAGGGTGGAGTACTGGTTCGAGTGTATCAACCAGAACCCCGGGGGTCATGCTGAGTGCACGTGGGGTCTGCGATGCGACTGCTGCGTCGAGACCCTTCGCCACGGCCCTCGTGCATACATAAACAGGTCATTGTTCTCATGGCAGATGAAGTGCTCGTGGGGGTTCAAGGTTCCTTAGGAACACCCGGGAAGGGTCTCCATAGTGGAGAAACGCTCCCTGGTCGACCGCATTCCTTCGTGAGCGATTACAATCACAGAAATGCTGCTGCTGCTGCTTGGAACGGGGTCAAGTTCGTGGAGTCTGACTGGTGACTCGCTTTCGCCCCTTCCGCACATTCCACACGCGCTCTTTTCTCCGATCTCCTCAGTCCCAGTCAGTCGATAATGATCAGTGCTGTAATCACTTCCCAATTCTGTGTAAGGCACGTCATGAGAGAAATGCGCTGACTGTTGCTATTGCGGCGGCGGCGGTGGCTGGGTTTTAGTCGTTGTCATCGTCGTTGGCGTGTGGAAAAACACGTTCTCCTCGGCCAGCTGATATCTTATCATCCGGGTTTTGCCTTGCGCTAAACGGCTAGCGTCAACTTGTGGGACATTGCGCTTTGTTTGCATGACCACGCCGTCAAAATACTCGGCATGGATCAACGGGCTCCTTGAGACCACCCTAGGTCTTGGTCAACAACAGGCTGTGGACTTATGGAGTTCATTGGACAAATCGCCCGGACAATGGCAAGCTTTTGACGACAAATCAAAGCGACAGGTCGGACTGCGACCGCGGCTAATTGATTTATCGAAAACGGGGGTTGAGAACGACCGGGGCTGCCGAATAGCCCCCGTCGCTTTGTGGATCCTAGACAGCTGATTAAGGATTCCCAGTGGAAACAATGCGTGTCCAGAACAGCTGGTCATATGCACCTGCACAAAGCACAGCTCGGCGTGCTTCCGATTTCGGTCCCTTTTAAGGAGTTTGTTTAGTCGGCGACCGATCCACTACGTAGTGACCCGTAGTTCCTACGCAATATTTATCCACGGATTTGTCCACTACTGGAGACCGCGCCAGGGTAACTAGGGGTTTATCGATTGATTTAGGATGTGCTAAAGGGGTTATCGCCTCATTATACGGTATGGTCTCGGTGGCAGATGGTCCGCATCTGGCTGCAATTACTCAATCGACGATCCGATTCGATACCACACACGACACCCACGATCCTCTCGCTGTTCCCGAGTACCGTATGTGGAAGGTCGGCTCAATCGATGATGCCTCTGCGTCGAATTATAAGGGCATCTGGGGTTAGCACGTCACCGTTAAATCGGACCAGATGGGGGAATGGGGCGAGAGAGAACGAGTAATATCCCTTTCGGGAAGCTGTTTCGGGACAAAAATCACTAAACCTAGTATTTGAACCTCGAAGCTTCTAAAAAAGCTACCTTCCTGATAGTTGCCGTTTATGTGGGAGATCAAACCTTTCCTTCGGAATGCGACATGCAAGTGGCCTTTGTTGGCTGTCGCAGTAGCGTTTAAAGCCTTTCATATCTGTCCTTTTTATGAAGACCAATTTCGAGTCAGCATTTTCAATTATGCTAACAAAGACAGGGCAATTGATTGATCAAGGTTTAATATATAGAGGTGTGAGAGGATGTGATCTGCGATCGTATGAGCCCCCCACCCAAACGGCACCCTAATCCACTGCGCTACGTGCCATTTTGAATTTAATTCCTTTTCTCGCCATAAAACGCGACTGACATAAAAAAACGCTATTCTTGTACAGCACGGTCAGAGCTGAGCTTTTTATGTTGTTTACCAAATACGTTTCGGAATAACGAGGCTTATCAGCGGTAATCACACGGCCATTGACGCCATGATATCAAGTTGTCCGCATCCTTGAGATGAAAATAATCCACTTAACACGGCGAATGGCTTATGGTGTCAGAGCATGTAGTGAACCGCTTTGTTTGACATTCGGGCCTGATTTTCGGCCAGCCGAGGTTGACGCCCATTCAGTGCTTCAGCATGTACTAAGGCTGTCCCGTGTTTTGTGGTCGTCTACATTAAGGAAGGCCAGCTGCCATAATAAGAGCAGTATCCAGAAGAATAGATACTGTCTTGGAAAACCATCGGAGTCACACATAATTTTGCTGCGTAAGAGCTTCTCTCCAAGGTGTAGCCAATGTAATCTGAAAGATCAAGTCATTATGGGTTACTACAGAGCATTTTCACGACCAAGCTACCTCTCTGCGATTTGTCCATGGGACAAAGTCCAATGTCTGGGTGGAAGGCCATTCAAAACCCCGCAATCAGTTGTGTGACTTTTGATCCAGCTCACAGAAGCAAGGCTGATCCAAAGCGCTTTTCGTGCGGAGAACCGCGTACAGAAGTTCTAAATCCTCCACTCGAGTACCAAAGACTTTGTAAGTAGAGAATTCAAAGCAGTCCCCGATAAGGGTTCGGGATCAAAGGCGGCGAAATATATACAGCGAGAGCTGAAAAGCCTAGGCGAGCATTTGCTATTAGCATGGCCCGCGACGGATACGTGGTGTTGGACAGCTAAAGGTAAAGTGCCCTACTGTGCCCTGAGCGCGGGGCATACCTCGCGCACTTGCCCGCCTACCCTCTCCTGCCTCTTGGACTTTGGTCCGATTTCAGCCAAGAGAGTGTAAAGCGTTGAAGAGGCAACACTCAAGTTGAAGGCCGATACATTGCGGGAATCCAGCGGGGCAAAAAATTGATGCCATTTTCGTGGATTTGTGGGCCTGTCTTCATTGGTTTTTTCTTCCATACCTGCATCCACTGCCATCTCTACCTGATTTTCTCGAGGCTGTGTTTCATACGGACAATTCCGCCTCAAACGGGTCATCATTCGAGAGGAAATTTGCCGTTTGCTTTAGCATGTGCGCTTATGGAGTTCAGCGTGTGTGAAAACATTGTGAAAATTGGCCGCGAGGTGACTGAAGCTGAATTTTAAGTCTTGTGAAATACTTAGGAGTCCAGCCGCCGGTCTACTGCAGATGTCAAAACCAGCTGTGTTGAAAATGACGGAATGGCAAAGTTTCGTCTTTAAAAAATACGCTTTTACTTGACACGCTTCCAATTATTTCAGTAGCTTTTAAGGTAGCACGGCGCATTCTGGGATTGGATAACTGAAGGGAACTTAATCCTCTTGAAAACAATAGGAAAATGTTTGGAAATCTCCAGCTTATATTGTGTAAGATTTTGGATCCAGATTCGTAATTGAAGCTTAAGAAGGACTCTGCAAGATTGCCCAGCACTGAGCGTTTCTTTCGATACTTATGGTCTTCCAGTGAAAGCAGTACGTAATTCAACGGTACAGCCACCAGCACCTCATTCGGCCCTTTTCAGCTCTCACTGATGGAAAACGACATGTCCCTTCTGCAGCAGCTGCTCACGTTAGGCGATCAGATTACTGAAATGAAAAAGCTGAAGGAACAGAGCATGAGGAAGACGCAAAGTCACACCAGTTTGGACGACGAGGATGACTCAGAGGTATGTACTATTGGCTAGCCTCCTTCTGTGCTACCAACACCTAATCAAATTTTAGTTGCAGGATCAATTCGATGACGAATTCTCGGCGTCGATGTCAGCTGTGACAACTTTGCGAGTGGGCGAAAGCGAGCCACAGTACTTCTCACGGCAGAACAGCGTCCTGAGAATTCCCATCCCTCCACGAAGTAGCAATCGATTTGGACACAGGAAAATTGTAAGCTCACACCGCACTGCTTCTGCACTTTTCTGGGAATAGTTGATTTCTTTCAGCCACGACGTCCATCTGAAATGATGAGAACGGGGCCGTCGTCGTTCGCACACTACACCGCGTCAGCCACAATGCATTCTGATGACGTGGTCGAGGCCGTGGTCGCCTCTGCCAAGGCGGTCGAGTGCTGTCCAATCGACCCGGCCTACATGACCACAAAGAATCGCTCGTCGAATTCGTCAATTGACTCCGGGATTAGAGAGTCGTCTTCAGAATCTCCGTCACCCACCTTTGGTAAAGAAGTTGTGTGAATCTCCCATAGGGGACGCCCAGGTCACCCGGGCCGCGGTCACATGGGCCAGAATCAGCCATAGTTATGATCTAATCGAATGTGTATTTGTGCGTGTGTATGTGTTGTTGTTGTCGTCGATTCTTCGCTGTTACCGGTATTTGATTTCGCCTCGTGACTCACGGAGTCTCTGCTGCTTACATCTCTACCCTTTATCACACATCTGTAGAGCTAGATCTACTGTTCACAGTTCCTTCCTCCCCCTATTTCATTCCTGGTTCATGGAAATCTAATGAATTGTTGTGAGTGAGCCGTGCAGATGTTCATATCAGGCAGACAGAGAAGGTGATTTTATCGCTTCTGCTTCTTCGACCAGGTGAAACTCGGCCAATGGGTGGTCGCCAGTCGATCGATACGAGCAGATCAGCATCTGAAAAGCCATCGTCATTCGTTTTTACTGAATTGCTCATTTTAAAGTGAGGGGGAAATGAGAGATGAAATCTGATAAGATGTTATCGATCTAGATCTGTTGTGATTGGGAACGTTTCAAAAACCGTGCACAAAAACGGCTGTTGCTGGAACCCTGGCGTCGAGACCATTCAAGGGCACCAGCGTTATGGAAATGTGTAGATTGATTACGGGGAAAAACGGCCAGCGATTGAGAAAAGAGAGAAAAGTAATGAGAAGGGTTTTTTCCACATGGGTTCCAATCTGTTTGTTGTATCGAATCAATCATTTCTTCCTTACAATGTCTTTTTCTAGTGTGTGGTAGGTCTGAGCAAAATTAAGGGCAATTAGGCAGCCCTGTGGAACTGCTGGGGAGAGCATCTGAAGCGGAACAGATTCAATCACGACTGCAACTTCTCTTTCTGTTCCATATCGGGATAGACCCTCAGTATAACCCAGTTTAAGTTATAATTTGGGTTGCAGAACCTCTCAGAAAAAAAAAACTGGGAGACAAACCCACTTACCCAGGCGGGTGACCAGCAACTCCTTGGCTGATTAAGAAGCTCGTTTTATGCTAAAGTGAACAAGACCCAATAAACGAAAGCGTTCTGTTGCGATGCGCCATGTATTTGTTGATAATTCCAAATCACCATGACGATGAAATGAGTGCCCAGTAGGCGCAGCGGGTCAAGGAG
>MU869930.1:0-12615 GCA_036418205.1 Ostertagia ostertagi | reverse complement strand
GAGAAGCAATGAGCGGCTCTCACACTAGTGATGATTTGCTCCATTATATAAAGGAGGCAAATGGGGCGGCGCTGCATGGGAGGATGGTGCTATTAGTTATTCACAGCGCCTCATGCAGAAGGAGTTGTCCTGGCACCCTACCCGACACTTTTGACTTCTCAGTTCCTCCTCACTTCAACGATGTCTTGAGGCACTTCAAAAACCAATGGCCTCGTCCTTTCCACGAATATCGTTTTCGCCTTGAGTTTGAGACCCCTAGGAGGTTGTAACTAAACATTCCCCCTTCAGGTTACATCGAGTTTTGGACGGTGGAATGCCAATGGAGTCACTTTAGTTTGCCAGTGGTATTTTTAAGGAAATGGTTTTCTCAGACTCAGAAGAATACTGCGCGCAGATTTCTATTCTATTTTTCCAATTTTTCTATTTTGTACAAGTTTCTCGCTGATATTTCTTTTCCTTCCTGAGAAATAGTTTCGTGCATATACATATTACCCTCTTTCCAAAGGTTATTATTGGGGTGAAAATGTATTTTATGGGGGCCACTCCAGTGCGCCTTCCATCTTTGACACTAAAGATAAAGCGAGAATACGAGCGTTATAACGTGCAATAACAACAAGAAATGGGGACTTTTGAAAATGATCTGAATGATAATGGCTGAATAAAATCAACTTGATCGGGGGTCGATACCAACCGTTTTATCCATAAGGTTAGCATCATAGTTGTTCGTAACGCTAGAGACGCAGAGCACAACAAATTTCCCCCGTTCGGCTCCATTCCACCATATATTAGCCCTGTAATATTGTCCCAGCCTCCTGAACAAATAGCCACTTAGTCGCTCGAGGAGCCTGAAGGATAACGGACCTCACTTCCTGAGATCCTCGCCCCTTCATCGGTGGCCCACGGTCCTAGGCTAACTCATTAGCTCTGGGTCAGGCGGGGTGCAAAATCCGCTACATTAATGGTCTCGAAAGTGTCTGATCAAGAAATCAGGATTTCGTCGTGAGACTATTGCGGTCTTGCAAGGTGGAATTCGCTTCTTTACGGCCAAATGTAAGCCCCAGAGTTTTTCTGCTCACTTCATCTCTGCTCTATTTCATACATTTCTCTAGCTCACTTCCAATTGTAAGTTGTTTGATCCTTTTCACCTCTTTCCCTTTTTCTTCTTATTATTTTCTGGCTACGCCACAAATCCTGTCATAAATTTGTACGGTTTTTTTTCGATGTACTAAATAAACAGACAAGTAAAAAAATAAATGAACAGATACGAGGAAATTTCAAGTAGGTTTATCTTTCCCAGCTTCAAGATTGGGAATTCCATGAAATACCCCATTTTGAAACAAATGACGAGCATTTGTTTAAAGCTCGTTGTTCCGCATTTTTTGTCCTACGACATAATTCGCGGCGCACTATGTAATTTTACAAGTGCAGATCGAAAAAAACCAGATTAGTCCCCCGTCAACCGCCGGGACCTTCCTTTCCTGCGCAAGCTTTCTATCCTCCGCTATGGTCCCTTCCTCCTGTGACACCAACACCTCTGGAAGTGACGCGTATGCAACACAATGGTGTTTCATACAGTAGAAGGGACACAATCATGATATGACGGTAGATTTTTCGCTTCCCTTCCTCACCAGATTAGTCCCCCGTCAACCGCCGGGACCTTCCTTTCCTGCGCAAGCTTTCTATCCTCCGCTATGGTCCCTTCCTCCTGTGACACCAACACCTGGAAGTGACGCGTATGCAACACAATGGTGTTTCATACAGTAGAAGGGACACAATCATGATATGACGGTAGATTTTTCGCTTCCCTTCCTCATCCTCCCTTCCTCTCTCCACTGCCCTCCAGCTGCCACTGCAGCACCATGTGGAATGAACGGAAGTGTGCTAAGCAGGTGTTTATATAGCCCTAAGAGTGTTATCACAACTATCCTGCTACAAAACATTGATATCTCAAATCCTGTAAGCTACCCGATTTGTTAGCGGTTTGTTTATCCCATGAGCTTCCTTCTCACTCACTTCATTTTGCGGACGGACACACATACATACATACATACACACATACAGACATACAAACCGACACACAAAGTTAGCGCTTTATAAAATAGAAGGATATTAAGATTATTTTTCCGGCTAGCCACATACCCATACGTTGTACGGCGATTTTTTTCGATGTACTAAATAAACAGACAAGTGTAAAAAATAAATGAACAGATACGAGGAAATTTCAAGTAGTTTATCTTTCCCAGCTTCAAGATTGGGAATTCCATGAAATACCCCATTTTGAAACAAATGACGAGCATTTGTTTAAAGCTCGTTGTTCCGCATTTTTTGTCCTACGACATAATCGCGGCGCACTATGTAATTCTACAAGTGCAGATCGAAACAGTCCTTCTATTTCGAATGAGGCAATCCGTAAGAGCGCCTGACGAACTTATGGTTAGCAGTTTATGTCCTCGTTTCAGAAAACCTGTTCTCCCATGAAAAAACACTGGTTTCGCACACTTGTGAAGATGTTTTTTTGGGAGCGTGAGACCCAATTTCTGCCTTCTCACCCACTCGCTTATCTTCCCTTTCTAGAGCTGACTGCGCAATTTGTTTAATTCAGATATTTTTTCTAACAGCTGTTTTGTTGCTATTTCGTGAGTATTGATCAACAAATAGTAAATAGATAATGGTTCTGGAAAACTTATCGCTGGGAGCTCCTTGGTTGTCATACTTCTTCGTCCGGAGAAAAATCCTACCACCTTGCTCCAGCTACTTTAAATGCCCTCTGCATAATGGAATAGGGTGATTTCCTGTGCTGATTCACTAAACCACGAGCAATATCCCCCTTGCTTTGTCAGAAAATCAATGCCTATTTCTCCTGTGAATATATTAGCCAGCCCTGGCTCTGAAGGGCTTTTCCACTGCTTGGAGTTTTCTCGAAAAATCGATCCCATTTCAAATTTACCCTCCCGTCTGTGTTCAAACATTTACGGCTTTTATGGTTCAAAGCATAGTTAAGACCAGCTTTGAGGTTCCATCTGAAATAGTTGATGAATGACCTGTTCCGGGATCAAGAGAAGGGAAGCTTATCTGGCCAAGAGGGCTCTAGCTGCGGACGAAATATCGTGAATTTTTTTTGACTTGAAAAGGAGTTTTTGTGAAAACTGGAGAAATATCGGAAACCAACTAAAGTGGAGGGAGGGCCGGATATCAGAAATCGGACAAACATCACGTCTGATCCTGCTTGGGTCAACTTGTCCGAGAAACGACTCGGGAATTCTGAATCATCTCGTAGAACGGTAGCCTGCGATGTTGACATTAACAATTGAATTGTATGGTTCTTTGTACCATGCACTGCTGATAATTGGAGCCTTCATCTACTGGCGTGACGTTTCGACCTGTGCGTCTTCTTAAAAGGAGAATTTACGATGAAAGTTGGATCATTGGAAATCAGGGTAGAGGTAATGAAAAGGTAGCTCATTGGAAATAAGGGTAGAGGTGGTCAGTGGAGCAGGGATGAAGAAGAAACCATTTGAAACGGCCCGAAACCCGAGAAATGGGACCCCTTCCTTGCCCGTTGATTTGCGCATTGATGCGACTCTCATCGCTGTGCCCTCTTCAACACTACGCTCTCTCTCTGCTATCTAATCACTCGCCACGTATAGACCTGCGGCGAGTGATTAGATAGTCGGTGGGCGTACCCCGCCAACCGCGCCAAGAGTGAGCCATGCTAGATCGCCGAGGTCAAATCTTTCGCTGCCAATTGCGCGTCGGTCAGCACCCTCAGGAGGTCCGCCTGTCTCCCAACTATGCAATTTCCCCTTCTTTGACCTTCGTTCTTATCGTGAATTCCTCCTCATCATTAGCTCATGCTCTGTAAATCGAGCAAATCCTCGCAGTACTGGTGCCTTTGGCTTTTGAAGAAGACGAGAACGCCTACACGATAAGCCAATAAATAAAGGTCCCAATTATCGTGGCACAAAGGAACTGAAAATTTGACTAATAATGCCGAGATTTTAACAGAGGATGTAACAGACATGGAGTCTGTTGACCTTATCCACTACAAAATGATCGCAGATGTGATTCATGTCAGCCACGCGAGTGAAAACTGAAAAAAAATTTCCAGGCAACCATGGACGATCTTCATTATTCAATAGCGCAACCAAAGCACCGAGTTGAAATTCGTGAATTTCTTATGAATCACTTTTTAGTGGAGGAAACGATAAATGCGGTAAGTTTTAGTTTCTTAGTTTTACATAGTTTTCTTTTTTACTTTCTTTTTACATAGTCGACTCTGCACTGACATGAGCGTTTATTTCACGACCACCTATGGGGGAGGGGCAGTTGTTGTTGTCGGCATTGACTGGGGCGGATGGTTTGGTAGAATTCGCAACTTTATGGACTGGAGCCGACAGTCCACAAAGTTGTCTCATTGTCGCCTCGGACTGATTGTGGTGGTGGTGGTGATGTTGTTGCCTTGTCTCTCCATTCCATTTTTTCTTCATCGGTTCGCCCTCGTCCAAGCGCCTATGTTCTTTGCCCAAAGCTCATACAACGCACAACGCTTGCTGAAGAAATAGATTAAGGATCTTTTGTTTAGTTCCTCGTCAAGGGGATAGTTTGCAGCTGAATTTTTCTGAAGTAGTAGTTTACATTTAGCGGTAGTTAAGTGCACACCCCTGGAGTAGCATGTGTTTGGTGTCTGTTAAACGAGGAGTTTACGATATGAACGAAGGTCAATGAAAGGGGAACTTGCGTGATGAAGAAAGAGGCGGGCTTCCTAAGGGTGTGGACACACCAACTCGAATGATATTACTCCTGAACTTGGATGACCTTCCCTTCGACGTCCGACTGCCCGGAGCCGCCTCCCAACCACTATGTCTAATCAGGCTCGTCCAGGTTATACGAGATTATTAGATAGCAGAGAGAGCGTTAGTGTTGAAGAGGGCACAACGATGAGAGTCGCATCAATGCGAAAACCAACGGGTAAGGAAGGGGTCCATTTTCAGGTTCTGGACCATTCGTATAACTTCGTCAATCCCCATACTTACAACTGCTGCCCACAAGTTCATTCTCAAAGCTGACTGCCTAACCATAGGACGCATGGTGGAGCCTCTAAAGAAAAAATATATCACTTTCAGGCCACCAGTATCACTGAAGACGAATTTGCACCGTTCGCCGACACTGTTCTCGATACATCATTGCGGAAACCACTTTCCGTTATATGCCGAGCTGGTGAGACTCTAGGAAAAAGTTGTTTAGATAAAGATATCTAATCTGGACCACTGAATTAAAATGATAGGTCAGCAAATCAGGTACAATTTATGAATGGAAGATCATTAGTAATAAATGAAAGGACGTAGAGTGACGGATCCATAGGTGCACTCTTGCTCTGAATGGAGCAACCTTGCCTCTACGCTATTGCCTGACAGGGATTTGCCAGGAACATGAGTTCATGCGATACGGTTACCAGGTAACGATGTGAGAGAAACACCGTGAGTGATCCATAACTCTCAGTTGGAACCAAATGAGGGACCTCCGTCTCTAGGTTCTATGTACATCTATCCTCTTCCATCCTTCCTGCATCTACAAGTGATCTTATCTTACAAATGACTCAAATGAAAAATTTGAGGTGCGGGGGGTTCATGTTACTATTACCGCAACAGGTTAAAATAACAAAAACTTCCAAATTGGTCTTCAAAAAAACCGTAAACAACAGGATCCCATGAAAATTCTCAAGAACTTTTATTACATGTTTCCAAGAAGCCCCTACAGCGAACTAAATCCTACTCTCTTTTCTTGAAATATACAGCTAATTCCACCCCTTCCCAAAGAGTGGAATACGACCCCCTTCAGAAGAATCCTGGATGTTGGTCAACTTGGTGTTGGCGCGGTGCTAGTGCGTGCGCTTCAAGCGTCTCCACATATCTATAGATTTCCACTGAAATGTGTTGTAGTGTAATTCAGGGTTCCGTTAGTGTCAGGTCGACTCGCGCGACGCGCGATCGTTGGTCAACGACCGCGGCAAACAGCGATTGGACAGCCGAGTAGCCTGTCTGCAACGGCCTGCTGGCATTTTGCCAAAACCTTAGGCTAATATCGATACGATGCGATTTATTGGGTGCTGGGCGACTGTATCATAGCGCAGTTTTCTTAGTTCTTCGCAGTGCTTGATACCATGTCCATGATTATAAGTTATTAGAGCTATGCCACAATTAAATTGTTATTAGCCACGTTCATGTTCTACCTAGCAGGTACATATGTGTCGTTGTTTAACACGCATATTATGCTCCTTTCTTTGAATAGATGAGGAAGAGGGTGAAATGCGCAGGTTTTGAAAGGAGCGTCTCCTTCCCCGAATCAGACGAGAACGTATTGGAGCGCTTTCATTCTAGATAATGATATGATACATGAGCGTAAGATTAAAAAGAGCCGAATAAGTCTGAACTAATTATTGAGTGTATTGCGATGTTCTAACAAAAATGACGCATTTCCTAGAATAAAAGATTCGTATAACTTCTCCAGCTGCTAATCGCACTTAAAACGGCACTAGTGGCAATGGCTTGAAAAAACCGCGTGACATGAGCAGTTTACTGTTCTTTCCGAATTTCCCTGCCCCTCCTGGGCTTAGTCTAGACAATGACCCATATCTTACGATAGCGCCATACTTTATTCCAAGACATTTATTAAAGTGTCGCTTCAACAAATATGTAGTTAAGCAGCAAAACGAAGATGATGTAGGATATGAAAAGGTTCAAAGGAGAAGAAACGTGGACGGATGAGAATGGCAGCCTCGCCGCGCCCAATAGCCAATCGGCCGCGCGGCGAATCTCGGCTGGCCGCGCGCTGCGCGTATCGAACCTGACCATTGTCGGAGAGACTTGATCGACTCCAAGGTGATTGTTAGTGAGAGCTACTTCATCGAACATTCAACGTTCAGAATAAAGGAGCTGGTGATGGCGGCGTGCGTTGCAATTCACTTGCCTCGATTCAGGTCACCCGAAATAGTGGGACATCCAACTACAATTTTCTCGAGCAAGCTCTATGTGAAGGCATTAGACCAGGGGCGGTATTCAATCCTTCCCCCAGGGGGATATATCCCCCTCCTCTGATTCAATCCTCTGGGGGGACAAAAAAGGGTTGCGTCATAGGACCTAGCATACCTCTGTGTTTCTACCTGCCAGACAGTTAGAGCAGCGCTACTACCCTCCACTGATGAAGCACTCTTTCCCCTGAGGGGTCGCGCTGCTCTAACTGTCTGGCAGGTAGAAACACAGAGGTATGCGAGGTCCTATGACGCAACCCTTTTTTGTCCCCAGAGGATTGAATCAGAGTAGGGGGATATATCCCCCTGGGGGAAGGATTGAATACCGCCCCTGGTTCCAATTGTATATGCTTGAGCATAAGCCAATGTGTTTGCATAAGCCTAAACCTCAGCCTAAACCCAAGCCTAACCTTAGGCTTCAAAGATAGTGCCGCTCTTGTAATCTGACCTCAGAAGAAGAACTGAGCGTCTCCTGGCGTTATTCAATGCATTCTATTATATTTATTTCGATATTTTCACTTTAGGAAATGGTGAGATCGTTGGTGTCGCTTTGCACACAATTCATCGACGTGGTGAGCCTGTAAATGCTGAACCGTTAGGGAACAAGGCCAAACGTCCCCAAATCGACGCCATAGGTAATGTTGTTTCGAGGCCAAACTTTCCAGCCTACTTCTTCTTCTGCAGCTTCACTCGCTTATACACCAAGGTTCAAACCTTTTTCAATAACAGAACAGGCCACACCTGTCGCTCGCGAAAACGACATATGCCATAGTAGATTCTCTCTGAAAAACTAACGAACTCTATTTCTTTGCGATATTCGTCTTGGACTTGAACTGCTCGCGGATAAAAATTACCTCTCTGAAAGAAGGAATCCGCGCGCAGGGTCAACCGTCCGTTGGACAAAGTCCAACGCATGGCTCTCTAGCGTGTGAGAGTAATGCCGAGAGTGAACGTACGCACGGAGACACAGACGGCTCGCGCAAGGCGAGTGCGAATGCCGGCGCGGAGAGCGGTCAACGTCGGTCCAACGTCGGTCCAATGTCGGTCCAACGTAACGGTTGACCCTGCTTCGCGGTGACAAGAAGAGTGTGGATTGCCAACAAAACCTATGATTCACGAGTCAGGGAGTGGCAGCAGCGCGGCCGGTTTACGGGAACAGAATCTTTTATGGCAGGATGCTGTTATGCTAGTAAAACATATTCAGGAAATGAAAAATAAAGAAGTATCGGGCCGCAAACATGAATAAGGCTAAAGGAGTTAGAGGAGTTCGTATCTGACCAATATCTGATTGTAATGCGCCATGCATTCTACTAACATAGGGAATCTTGGGGCTATTCTGAAAGCGATTTGAATATAAGGCTATACCGAAAGCAATTTGAATACAAACATGAAGACAAAACGGACTTGGAGGGCAGGCGAAATGAAAGATCGGATCACCCATCCTTAATCAAAGACGTGAGTCCAAGATAACAATGGGCTGCGGGTTAAGTTCAATAAATGAAGCAATGAGAGATAACGGATGAGGGTTTGAAAAGAACAAAGTGAAAACACTGGTTAACGACCACAGAGCCCCACTCTCTTTCAGGACGCATCCACTCTGGGTATCCGAAAATAAGGTGATGGGCGAGGGGCGGGGGGGAAAGGTGCAACACAGGCTATGACAGTTCCCACGAACCTATTCCAGAGGTGCTCCCCGCCATAGAAATGAATGGCATGAAACAGCGCAGCCGCAACCCTCGCAGCCGTTGCTCTCTCGCAGCTCAGATGACAGTTGTTGACCGCAGAGGCGGAATTGCTAACGAAAGGTGTTGAGTCGAGCCAACCTTCGGACAATGTTAAAAGCAATCGGGGCCTAATATCGCGACTTCCTACACCGACAAAAAGGGGACAGGGCATGAACGCATCCACTTGTTACACACGTCTCGAGGATGAAGAGGCTGAAACGCAGCTTAATCCGCGCACGAATCCTAAATGATACGGCAAGGCTTATCTGACCTAAGGATGCGAAACGCCTAAGGATTATTAACCTTAGACGAGCGCATGCTAAACACGCGCTTCTCTACTAAAGCACTTCGCTCGTCCATGCTCGCTATACCTCCTCGAGAAACCAGGGCAGCCCACACACTACAAGTGGACCGCCTTCACAAAAATACCCTATTTTCCGGTGTATAAGCCCCCGCTAGTATCATGTAAAAACACCTCCACTGGTGCAGTGTACTTGAGTACATCTAGAGTCAACCGTAACATGCCCATAGGGGTAATTCGATATGCTGATCACGAAAACGACATTCGTTTTTAGCGGTGGCGGCATCTGGCGCCAGTTGGCGCCACCTTGTCACGACCCTTGTTTTCGCCAAAATCGGTGTAAACTTCAGTATAGGGGTTATTTGGGACCCTGATTACGAATATGACATTCGTTTTTGGCGTTAACGTTGTTTAGTGCACATGTCTCGGTTGGAGAGCGCAGACGAGCAGAAAATAGGCGTCAAACAGCGCCAGCGCCTATAATGAATGTCATATTCGTAATCAGGGTCCCAAATAACCCCTGTACTGAAGTTTACACCGATTTTGACGAAAACAAGGGTCGTGACAAGGTGGCGCCAACTGGCGCCAGATGGCGCCAGCGCTGAAAATGAAAGTCATTTTCGTGATCAGGGCATCGACTTACCTCTATAGGCAAATTTGCGGTGGTTTCTAAGGTGTACAAAGTTACACTGCGCGAGCGGGGGTGGTTTTACGTGAAATCGGCGCGGGCTTTATACACCGGAAAATTAGCCGGAGGGTTTAATTGTTCTTCCCAGTGAAGCGATTTATGCGGTCGATGTTTTATTTTAATCATAATTCATCTAATTACAACTATCATTCACTAAACTATACAACTATTCACGATGGAAGCAACTAAATTATCATTAAGCGTGACAAGCGGCGTCTCTGTCAGCTTGCACGACATCTGTTTTTGCCAAATTAGGCGTAAACCTCCGTAAAAGGGATATTTGGTGTCCTGATTACGAATATGACATTCAAATTACTCTATGGGCAAACGGCTGCCTCTAGATATTCTAAAGCGCACTGCATCAGCGGATGTGTTTTACGTGACATTTGATTTTCTATCTATACCTACCAGAAATTAGGGTGGGTTAATGTGTATTCTTCTTAATAGGCGTGCATCTATTAGGGTGAATGTCCTATACGATGCTTTTCAGCTTCGATATGCAATGAATGTCATAAAGACGTGTGGCAAATACTCGGACCGGAAATAAATACAGTGCTCGAGCTGTAAGCCTCTTCGGGTTTTTCTATTTTGGCAATCCACACGATATTCATTTTCAGGGATATTATTAGTGTAGCCGAGCCAGTATCAACGCGAGGCAGTTGCGGAGAAAATGTGGAGGAATGTCAGATTTCACCCGCAGGTGCCTCAAGGTGACTGCCGCTTCGGTTATTTAGCGATTTTAAAGGAATCTTGCGCGGAAAATTCTTGCACTCTTTCCTAACATGAATATGTCAGTTGTGATCACTGGAAATAGCACACAAAGTTTCACGCATGAAGATTCGGTTTCTGAAGAGAAACAAACGTACAAAAACTACACGTTATGGACCATCGAAGGACCAGGAGGCAGAGCCAGGCGAGGCATGGAAAGAAGACGGCGTTTGGCCGGCTACGTACCAGGCGACGCAATGAGAGAATCGGGTTAAAGCGCGCGATTCGGAGAGTGGAGACAAATCGATCGATGGAATAGGATGGAGTAGAAGTGTAAGATGTGAATGCAACGAAGCAGAAGGCCAGAAAGAGCTTCTAGTGAATGCACTCCAAGAACCAAGTTTGAGCATCCCCGTCGCCAGCATTCGTGAAAGACGTCCGTGGGCAATTCGAACGCGTAGCAGCCTTTTCGAGTTTTCGAATTTCTAATCAAAACGAAAGCAATACTTCAGTTCTTTTCACTATTATCGTGGATAATGAGTCTCAAGCCAGTGATTTATGGCTGAAATAGAATCATGATTTTTCCGCGCAAGATTCCTTTAAATTTCTGGAGCAGAGTCAGAAAAAAAAATGACACTGCCTGAGGGCCAGCTCAAGTTTCATCTTCTAGGCCTCTATAAGAAATTCTGGAACGCAAATTGATAGAAGTATTAGGTAAGGTAGTCTTTATCGCGGCAGTTAAACCTGAGTCACCGTGTACGCGACTGCATCACGGTTTATCTCCTGCGCGCAACACGGCTTTGCCGTTGTGCTGCCGCAATCGGAATCTGATGACCCATATCCCAGATGAGTAAAGGGTAGTGTACGCTTCTATCCACGTCTTCAGGTTGGATATGAACGAAAACGTTGGGACTGTTAAAGGACGAATTCACGATCAGAATGAAAGTCGAAGGAGTAATTCACCTAGTTGAGGGACCCGCGGACCTCCTAAGGGTGCGGACTGAAGCGCAATTGGCACCAAAGGAGTTGACCTCGGCGACCTATTAAGGCTCAATCTTGGCGCGGTGGGCCAGTGCACGCCCACCGATCATCTGATCACTCGCCGCAGGTCTATACGTGGCGAGTGATTAGATAGCTGAGAGAGCGTAGTGTTGAAGAGGGCACAGCGATGAGAGTCGCATCAATGCTCAAATCAACGGGCAAGGAAGGGGTCCCATTTCTCGGGTTCTGGGCCGTTTCTCATGGTTCTTCCTTCTTTCGTGTACCACTCACCATCCCTAGGTTAATTTGAAATGGGTTGCTTTTTCATCGTGAATTCGTCCTTTAAGTGTCAGCTTGGGATAATGCAATGGAAACAGAAGCGCTTACGACTCAGAAGCCGCTCACAAGGTTTCCGTTTTTACTTTTTTGAAAGAAGCTTTTTTCTGACGAAGGAGAGCCAGTGTAGGGCCCAGACCTTGGCGCGCCTCTCGTCGCTCATAGCCAGCTGCAAGCAGTGAGATTAGGTGGTTGTGACGGACCCTCCGGTTTCAGCTGCTCCGTCATTTTTTGCTCTGAAGTGCGGATGGAAGTCTTCGACGCGTCTCTGCATTTTGCTAATTTTTAATTCTAACGAGGATTCAGCGAACTTAAACCATAATATTCAGGAGCATAGCATTCAAGGAGTCGTCACTCAAGCAACATCACACGCGAATCAAACACTACTGAAAAATCGAGGACATACGGTATTTCACTGTTCAATTTAACCTGCATTTTTATAAAATTCCCTTATTTCACTGAACAATGTCTCACGCGTGCATCGGGATGTCCAGTGTCTTCCATTCAACATCCAAGCCCACAAAATTCGTTGAACGGTTCCCCTTCTTGCCTTCAACCTTCCTTGCGGTGTGCCCGGCTACCCAGTTGATCCGCCTCACTCATGAACACGAAGCGTTTCATTAGTTTCTCTCAGAACTTTCGAGAAGTTCCGCCCACTACGCTGGCGATCGTTAGTGTTTTTTGACATGCAAAATTAAGCCCATCATCTCTCCGACCCTTCGAACCCCTTCATGATGCGCCCAGTCCCCATGACGTTCGATTGCTTCGCAAATGTGGCAACATCGCTGTTTTCTGATCCTCGACTGAATTTTGGATTCCCTCGCGTGTATCGAGATATCCCATGATAGCA
>MU869929.1:21192-36221 GCA_036418205.1 Ostertagia ostertagi | reverse complement strand
CTGGATGACTAATTTTTGCAATTTACGTTGGCGCCCCCAGATTGCCGCCAAATGGCGCCATCGTCGAGAATAGATGTCATTGTCGTGTTTTGCGGCAATTTGGAGGCGCCAACATAAATTGCAAAAATTTGTCATCACGGGGGATCGAACTCTGGACCATTTCTTCACCACTGTTTTGACATTCCTGGGGGCGTTCAGGAAAAATGGATCATGGTTCTGTGTTCCTCGCATGAGCCCCTACAACATGCAGAAAACCATTTCGAAAAAGCGCTCCATGTCCTGAAAGACCTCCCTTGTTAGGCACATTCCACCTTACATAGGTGTGGACATGGTACTTGAAAATGGGAATACGTAGCTGTATAGAGAAGACGAAAAAAGAAGAAAAGAGGCGAATTTGCTCAAAAGACTGGAAGTGAGGACTTGTTTCCCAAAGGTACATTCAATGTACAACGAAGAACTACAGGGTCAAGACGAGAGAGGACAAACGTCGAAAATGAGGGAGCACAGTGGACCAGCGATGCTCAGACACACGGTCACGTCGACCGTTGTTCACAAGTAATACGAGCAGCGTCCAGCAGCTGAAGTGAGAATGTCCTAGCGTCCGCCTCGCACATTTTTGAGCAGCGCGGACGTTTCCCACTTCTGTGGATAGATTAATCCTATTGAAGATAGCTAATGATCCACTCAGATTCATCGTGGATATGTCAATAACAATCTCACCCACACAAGAAAAAAAGGCTCCTGGAGCCTTCTGCTGAGTAAATATGGATAGCCTCTCCCTTCAGTCCCCGGCATTGACATCTCGCATGTAGGTACAGCTTTTCATTTCTAACCAGATGTTTGTTTGTTTAACGAGGACCCGATCCGGGTTGCTGAGAGAGGTAACCACCTTCTCAATTTTTTAGATGCCCAATACTACCAACGAAGCGTATAATATCAGTCGGATACAAATGAGAGTCCACAGGGGAGTAGCGATACACAGACATGACACCATGCACGCTGTTGTAAAGCACTAGCAGCTATTCAGGGTGGGACGATCAAAAGCGACTCCCACCAAGTTTTTTTTTGGTACTTTGAATTTAAAATCAAAGGCATACAGTCAAATTCTCACCTGAGCACGTTCTGTGAAATCGTTCGTCGAGTTTGTATCCATTGGGACATGTGCAAACTCCACCATGCGGTGAAGCATGACAACCGGCTTGACAGCCGAGCGATGGACACAGATTCTGTGCTGGAAATCAAATGTATGAGTTTTAAGCTGTTTTAGCTCTACGTTTTTTTCTGCTTTTCACTTTTCTTGCTACATTTATGAATTCTTCATCTAGAAGTTGCATAGACTAAGAAAATAAGCCTTGAAATGAGGCAAATGTGGAAGCAGAATCGATATTCACTCCGGAGTTAATTTTTCTTCGTTTCACGAGCATATGACTTTGAGAACTCACTAACTATTCACATAAATGATATAGAAAGCTAAGAGGATGGCTCAAAGCACAGTCACGCTGATTCGTGGTGAAGAGCTCCTAAGACTGCGTTGGGCTGGCCTTCTTCTTTCATTTTGCTACCTCAGAGGAGATTCGACCCAGGGTCGGTCCGCCATCGTTGCGTGGTTTTTGCAAAATGTGTTTACTGACCCTCCTCCCCCAAGGTGGACCTACGGCGTGTACCAGGGTCAACCCTCTCTCTCTCTTTTCGAAATTTTTACGACCCCCTCGCCCCAAGGTGGATTTGGCACGACCCGCCTTTCTCGAAATTGCGGGTCCACACGGGGGGAGGGGGGGGGGGGGGGGGGGGTATATAGTCCCTCTGAAACAGTAAAAATTTTCCCACAATTCCCTAAATTTTCAACCAATTTACCCTATTTCTACCTATAATCTCACTGTTTCCTTTTCTAGGGGGGTATATACACCGGCTGAAACGGCAAATTTTTATCTTGCGCGCCCTCTACTCGCACAACCTACTACCCACGAAATCTTAGTTTCTCCTCAATCCCACACGTGATTTCGAGCAACTAAAGTGGGTACGACCCCCCCTCCTACAAACTCAACCAGGTACGACCCCCCGTTGTTACTCGTAACAACGTAGGGTTGACCCTGCCTAGGTACCCCTTCTCGACCTCGACCACCATATTCCTCCTCTATAGTATTTAATTCTGGTACCACTCAACCCACCAAACTCCGCCCACTTTTTCCTCCAAAAATGCCGTCGAGCGGGAGGGGGGGGGAGGGGGGGGATATACGCGCGCTGAAACGGCGAATTTTTCTCCCGTGCGCTCCCAACTCACCTAGCCTACTACTCGTGGAAACTCGAGTTTCACCACAAACTGAAGCGGATACGACCCCTCACAAACTGAAGCGGATACGACCCCCCCCTCACAAACTGAAGCGGATACGACTCCCCCGAGCTAAACCAGTACGACCCCTTGGTACTCTGTACCAAGCGTTGGCGTTGACCCTGAATTTAGACCAAAGAGAATGAGAATGCAGGTTAGTATTAAGAGTGGAACATGCCCTCAAACGAGAATTTTCCATTGAAACATACTAGTCATTTTAATTATTGCTCATGTTTCAAAGTAGTGAGAAATTCAACAGAAATTCACTTACAACAACTGAGCTCATCAGCGCCATCTTCGCAGTCCTTCACACCGTCGCACAGGCGAAGCTCGTCGATACAATGTCCCGTGCCGTTGCAGTGCCATTTACCCGGTGGGCAACGGTATTCGCCACAATCCTCTTCGTCTGAGTTATCGCCTGCAAACTGAGCAACTTGTTTTCCAATAATTTTGGTGAAATAATTACTCTCAAATCCATTTCCTGATTCTTGATCAATTTTAGAAGTTGTTTTTGCTTAATCTATGTATTTATATGTTTTCTTAGATCCATGCGACACATTCAGAGCTACGACTTACCACAGTCATCGTAATAATCACACTTGAACTTCCTCGGTTGACAGCGTTTGTTCTTGCATTGAAATTCACTGGCCGAACATTTTTTGAACTCTGAAATAAGTGATTTTCCTAGGACAAAACCATGAAAACTAGTAAAAGCACCTACCGCAGGTTTCTGGTTCATCGGAGCCGTCGGCGCAGTCTTTGGAGCCATCACATACCCACGATTTCTGCACACATTGTGATTGATCGGCACACCGGAATTGGTATTGGAAACAGGCGGTATGGTTGTGGGAACAGGAGTCCTGAAGAAAAAGAAGTTTTGCGAGGTTGTGATAATCGGCGCTATTGCAATATACGAGTGCGCAGTATGGTAAAATAATGTAAAATCGCATGAAACACTTCCTTCTCGTTGAAACGCGACTAAGCCTTGGGCGGGGGTGAAGTGACCCTGAAGTGCGGAGCCTTTTTCATCTTCCCTGGAGCTCCTGCCACCTCCTAGCTTAGCCCTGGAGGATGCCCGATATTCCGACAGCGCCTGGAAACCCCTTTGAAAATCGGACGAGCTGTTGATTTCATATGCATTCAAAATTCCAAGTACTGTATACACAAGAAACTGGTAGCGGCAGAAATTAGGCGTTGTTCCGTGCAAGAGCGATAGTTTCCTTGAGCCAAGTTCAAAATTTTTGTGCCTGCTTCCCAAGCCTGCCTTCTGTCCACAGCCGACCACCTCCAAGTTCGCAGCAACCATGGTCGGTGACCTTGGCACAGTTAGTCCTGACACTACGACTATGCCACGCATACCTTCACCTCCAGAAAGCCCATTGCGCGAATGTGGAAGAAGCCAGCAATTTTACGGTTTTTTCGAAAGTTCTCTAAAGTTTGATTTTTCTTCTCTTCACACTACCTCTTCCCAGGTCTTACGACATCACAGCTACCTTGCTTTCCCTAGTCTTTACGAGGCGATCACCCGCTCGCCAAATGCAGGGCTCCACAACTCGTAGAATCAAATATACGAACCGGACATCCCCTTCTGCTGCTTCTTAACTCTAAGCGCGGCAGCCTGACTCGTGATTTTCCACTTTGAAGGCTTTCCGGTTGTATGAAGCACACTCCCGTACTTTTTTTATAATACGTTTGTGGGTGTTCCAGATTTGTTAAGGCAACATACGGCGGAAGTCGTGTGACCAAGTTCTTGCATTTGGTAGGATAATTCCGCTGTGGGAGGACTAATCACAATGCTGGCATTATTGTAACACGGAACCAGGGTCAACCGTCCGTTGGACAAAGTCCAACGCGACGACGAGAGTAATGCCGAGAGTGAACGTACGCACGGAGACACAGACGGCTCGCGGGTGGCGAGAGTGAATGCCGGCGCGGAGAGCGGTGAACATCGGTCCAACGTCGCTCCAATATCGGTCCAACGTAACGGTTGACCCTGCCTGGAACCAATCGACAGAGTTGCTAGGACCTTGCAAGGTAAGCTGCCTAGCAGTCATTTATTCTTTATCAGGTTGCTATCGCCGGCCTTCTTGTCTGTTGCGTTTTTCTGCTCTCACACTCTCCTCTGGCGATCTCAGGTCTTTTCTCATTGATTCGCACAGCCGACTCCAGGTAAAAGCCCTTGGTTCAAGCGTTTGCGGACGAACCTCTTAGCTTTTTCTTTTTGGCTGGCACATTTTCGCACAATACATTGTATTTGCAAGCAAGAACCACATCATTTGGATTTTTGAAATGCTTTAATGTGGGCACTCACAGAACAACAGACTCCGTGGGGCGCTCACCAGTACAGAGTTTTAGCAGAATTTGTGGTCTCCGGTAGATTCACTGTGTATGCGATTTCTGTGTTTGAGTTGTTCGGCCTTCTTTACTGCTATCGTATAGGCCAAATCAGCTATACAGAATTACCTTTTTCGTTCACCTCAGATCCCGACAGTCGTTACTTGCTCCGTCACTACTTCTTCGGACATATTCACAAAAGTCTGTTCGTCCATCTGCACACATGTGAGGATCGCTGCCGTGTTACTTGTCGCCAGGCAGTCTACCGGATTGCTGCCTCTGGCAAAATGGAAAATCTCAAACTGAAGAGAGTCGTTTCTGCCACCTGTTTGACATTTGACCCCTTCCTACATTTTGATCTCTCCAATATGATTTTCAAAAATGGTGCTAAAAAAGTAGGGAGGTTGGTGTCACTGATACCTTCTACTATGGCACGTAGCTTCAAAAAGGTCGATGACAGCGAAATCCAAGTCTACGACAATCCTTTTCGTCCGAACCGTCGGCACAGTCGGTGATGTTGTCACATCGTTGATACTCAGCGATACAGGAGACACTGTGCCATTCGTACTTGTCACACTGCCATTGATCCGCTTTGCAACCAGGATGAGCTAAATGTAAATTGTAGGAAGATGAGATGTGGATAATTACGCATGAGAAAAGCGAGATTCGAGAGAAAGTTGCATGGGAGGGAGAGGACGTACAGAGTCATGTGACGGGGTATAAGAGACGCCGTTTTAAGGATAACACGTTGGTGTGTCAGGGGCCAGAGTACCGAGATCTGCGCGCCGTTTTTGGTTGTTATGAGCTATCACCCCTTTCACATACAGAAAATGGCACAAACTGCCAAGGAAAAGCGGTCGATTTTGCATGTGACCTTAGGATAGCGGCAGAAGAGTTCAGAAAAAAGTGTTTCCTATAAAACATGATAAAATTGTAATCATAAGTGAAACAGCGCATGACCAAAATGTTAGGGGATTTTGACCTGTTTTTGTTTGCTAACTGCTGTTTTTTGGCCGCCATGTTTCCGCACTTTCGCGAATGTCTCACCTAACACGAGCGCACCTTCTGTCGCGAATGGTTATATGGATAATTTCTAGCTTTAGGGCCCGGGTTAACCTTTACAAACCATCAGACATCGCAGTTTGATAGGCTAACATCTGTGCGCGGTTATGTGAGAACTCACTAGATGCCATAACGATCAGGAGCGGTTAAAAAAAAATATTGACAGCCGACGTCTTCTAGCACCCACTCCCGGTTTCATAAAGGAGGCGATCTTCTATGCCGGCTCTTAAGATTGAATTAAGTAGCAACCCTAATACCGCCCCCGCTATTGACGAAAAGTCAGTGGTACCTGATTTGCCATGTCGCGATATAGTATTCATTCCAGTCAACATTTCCAACGAATCGCTTGGTGAAATGTGCGATATGGTTCGAAAAGCTTCTTACAACAACATAAGGGACCTTCCTGGTGAGACTAAAGTCCATTTCTTTCATGTTCGAAAAGGCTCGTGAGGTAATTGGTTCCTTGAACTGACCGTGTGCACAAGGGAGGTCAACACCAATTAATCCTCAAACATCGGCCGCATTTGCGGCACATTACACTCACGATTTTCATTCATTTTGTATGGGCGCGGAATTCATCCGAATTTTCACGGCCTCAAAAATTGTCAGACCAAACATAAAGAACATTTTCGAAAATCCGATCTTCAAAATTGGTATCTGAACATAGTCTTGGAACGGAGCCAGACGGCTTCAAAATTGATCTCTGAACATAGCTTGAAAATGCTTCCAGAGATATTGGTCAGTAAGGACTACACGGAACCTCAGAGAGAGTCATTAAAATTAATTGTTTGGTACAGTGATCCTTCTGACATTATCCAGCATTTCCTAGGCCGTACGCAAAACTTATTTATTTATTATTATTTTTTATTTATTTGAGACGTCGCTCAAGGTAGACGTAAAAATGCAAGCAATAATAAACTTGAAAATTGCTATTATTATTCGATTATTTAGTAATATAAGCAATAATAATAGCAGTAATAATAAATTGGCTTGCATAGGCAGCCTCAGGTGAATTATCAGGGCTTTGACGCAAAAGCGCTACAACAGACCAATACGACACCTGGTGAAGAAATCTCCCACTGCCGCAACCTGGAGCTCATGACCCACAGCCTATGCTTTATGCTCTCACCACGTACCATATGACTTTTGTGAGGACCAAGCGCTACTCCTTTCCCTACAGTAGTGGTCCTACAAGTGATGTGACCCTTAGCAGCCGATTTCATTGCTGTTATTACACTACATCATGCTACGTGACTATTTCAGTGTTGAAAGTCCTTATCATGATCAACCGCTGTGGAAACCATTGTGCTACGTCATCGTGGTGTAGTGGTAGATGTCAGCTGACCAGTTTGGTCGCATGAGACAGGTGTGATTTATGGTGACCGCGCCGATCTATTTTGTTACTCACGCATGTTATTTCATAAGCGACCAAACGATGTGATGCCACCTTTTTTTCAAACACCCTTTGCAGATGAGTTATGAAGGGAAAACATGGCCTACCCATCCTGAACTTAAAGGGCCATTTCGCAACGAAATTATTTCTCCAATCCCTGTCACAAACAAATACGCTGGCTCCGTGAGCACTGAGATGAGGCTACTTTCGTGGGTTGAAGTTTTGGGAAGTGAAAAAGGAGCTGAAATCATCATGCACGTTTCGTAGATTAATGCTTGACAACCGTTGCGGCGTCTGCGTCTCGCTCCCCGTTACGCTTTCTCGCCTACGTCTGGCGTTTTCCTCGCGTCAGCGCACAATATCTTCAAGAATTTGGGTCCTACACTCCGTGTTGAAGTGGGGATCAAAACCGTAATAACTTCGTATAGCATACATTATACGAAGTTATGTACCTTGTGGTACTGTGTCCAAATTTGAAGTCCACCCTACACTTTTGTGTGCTCTTCTCCGGATTTCCAACTCGCAGGAGCTTAATTATATGTATGTAATCACCACCCCATCTGACGGTCGTCTGGAGGAACTTAGTGTGCAACTTTGAAGCTGTTTCGGGACAGACTTAACCACTCGCAGAACACGGTTTCATGGTAGTGGAGGGTGTTCGTGATGGTGCCAGTAGGAGAGCGGACTGTCATCACATCATAGACCCTTTTCAAAACGGGTTGGTTGAAAGAAAGAGACCTGTAAGGATGGGCAAACACAAGGCATGTCAAGCGGGGTATTTTTGCAAAAGCAATGATTTAGACATTCAAGTCACCTAACGGGCAATGGTTAATGTGTCGAAGCAGATGTTCTTACCTGCCCATGGCATATGATAACCTTGTGACTATTCCATGAGAAACGTCACGACACGACACTCTTCGCTAAAGACCGAGAAATCACTCCAAAAAATTGCTCTTTGGTTCATGAAATTCCTACCCTGATGCTGATGCGGTACTTGAAAATAAAGAAAACAGTGTTGTCGATGTTTGGACAGAGTTCGGCAGTTTTTGCCAAGATTCACAAAAATGTATATGTAATACTGAGCAAAGCTGCAACATTATGAGAAACCGACACAAGTTGAGCAATCCTACCATGCATCGATTCATGACTCCTTTCTGGGAAAAGGAACATGAGAACCATATGCTACTAATAATATATGAAGGTAGAACAATGGGTTTTAGCAAGCAACAATCTTCTTGAAGACAAACAGCACGGGCGGACAGCCTTTTCAACCCGAAAGGGTCTGTACCGTCGTGAGTTACTTATCGAAATTTTTTACGACACTTCGCTCCCCAACGTGGATTTGATACAGACCCCCTTTACCACTCAAATTCCCTAGATAATGCACCAAACACACTTACAAAACCCATTTTACCGTACCAATATTCTTTTGCTTAGGAGCCGTATATACGAGCGCGCCTGAAAATTTACATATACTGCGCGCACGCTCCCCTCGCCAGACACTACGTACCACGAAAATCCAATAGTTACCTCAAACACCACACTCAACGTCGATTTTCGAAGCGATAAACCAAGTGACGTAGACCCCCCCCACCGACCTTACAAAACGTCAACCAAAGGTACGACTCCCCACCCCCGCGTGATTACTACGTAAACAAACGGGCAGAGCTTAGACCCACTGCTTTGCACAACAGAACCAGGATGGCAAAAAAAGCAACACGGTCGGACAGCAAGAGTCTATCAATGACCCAACCAACGCCGGAGATACAATAACACTGCAATCTCATTGTTTCTACCTTTCCCAAACAGACTACGCATGGGATGAGCGCCATATCCACAGAGATCGCCGCTCACAAATGAACTGACTGTTTTATTCAGTCCAGCATTAACGAAGGTTAAAATCCACCTGGAATATCTCATGCTATACGACCTTAATCTACAAAAACAAGCGTGTGTGAAAAACAAATTCCGACGCGGACTAAGCATGTACTCTTCGACTTCTAATTTCCATAACCTCCGTATAAATGAAGCACAAGCGGAACACATCGTGGCCAGTCTTACTGAATACTTCAATGCTTTTTGCGTTCACAGAATAGGTTGATATTTTATCAAAAAGAAAAAGATTTCACGGCAGTGAAATGAATTGTCAGTTGTTCCTCGATATTTTCAAACTCGGAAAACCAGAAATATAACCACATTTTTATGGAGTATGACATGCGCCGTTTTAACCCCGCAACATGTGACATCAAATGTGGAACACAACGCAATACACAATCTTATAAATATTCACCAAGTAAATGTAAATGAAATTATTACAAAGAATGTAACAAATAATTGGAGGGGGTTTTTTCAAAGAAGTAGTTTGTCTTCCGTTTCGCACGTGCCCTTATACGGAAAACAAACTGACACCGATATCCTCCCCCCGTGACTCTTCAGTAAGGAAGGTAAAATTGAGGTTTATACATATATAACAGGATTGAAAAACGAAAACTTACCACATGTTCTTCAACTTCTGTTGCATGTGCAATACAGCAAGTTATAATAAACAATTAACAATATTCTAGAAAAGATATAGAAGTTATGTTTTTGAATTGTCGTAGTATATGTGGTGACTAGTGTAATCTTGTAATTATCAGAAAAAAAAAAACAAAAAAAAAAAAACATAAACAATGACAATTTATATAAGTCCAGAAGTCTCAATTAAAACTTTTTGTGGCAGTCCAAAAATCCTTGCGTTCTTTCTATGATGTCATAAATCTGTGAAATAGCGGAAGTCACAAGTCCCCCTCTCCTCCCGCCACCTGGTGGGCCATACGATAAAGAATAAAATGAACATATCAAAGGACTATTAAGTATTAAATATTTTTAAACACAACGCAATTCTAAAAGTCCAAGAAAATAGTCGGTAAATATTTAAAATTAAATAAATAGATCAAAATATACCCAAACGTAAAAAATAGGGTTGATTCAGAGGTACAGGACGATGTTTCTGGATAACTCATTCAATTCTAATTGCTATGTATCCTATCTGCCTGCAGAGCATGTGTAAAGGTTAGAAAGTACTCACGACAGTCTTTCTCGTCTTCACCGTCCGAGCAGTCTCCAGACCCGTCACACCTAAAGTAGTCAAGCTTAACGTATAGGCCCAGTGACATTGGGCCAATTCAAATGCATCATAAATATAATTTTTCACGTTTTGGCAGTAACAATGCAATCGTGCAGGCGTCTTCCTAAAGTGTGTCAAGTGGTCACAGGTTAATATCGCACTACTTACTTAGAGTTCAAATTTCGCGCCTGTATTGTATAACACGCAACACGCCATAGAAAACCAATTTTTGCTAATAAAAGGTTCAGGCATCCCGGAATCTCGTTCCCTCTTCGGCTCAGGCTAGGCCTTACTGTTTTTTTTCTCACATGCAAAGCTAAATCGGCCGCTGACCTTTATCCGTCTGCCTCCAGTTTTCATGGCAGAGAATTTTGAGGAATGTTCTGGTGACTACGTAACCTATAGAACCCGAATTCTTCTACAGGTACAAAATCTGAGCTGCAAGCAGCGCGGTGTCCTCCAATACCACGTTCACTGGAACCCAACCCGCTCGATGGACTACTTAAACTTGGTCCATCAAACCGCCTCAGTTTGATGCTGCCCGCCCAGGGTCAACCGTCCGTTCGAACTGTTCGAACGGGGGGTCGCATTTGTGTTCTGGGAGGGGAGAGGGGTCGCATTGGTCGCATTGCGCGCTTTGGTGATCAAGGGCTTTGGTGAATCAGGGGCGCAGGGCATGGGGAAAAAAGTTGCCGTTTCACTGGTTGTAGATACCCCCCTCACTGTGTCATCGAATACTATACTAGAAGAGGGAGAGGTTGCGGTAGAGGAAGGCTGGTTGTATTGGGGATCGCACTCTTGTGTTGGGGGGTGAAACAGGGTCAACCGTCCGTTCGAACTGTTCGAACGAAGGGGTCGCATTTTGGTCGGAAGGGGGTCGCAATTTCGAGGACTGCCAGCCACAGGCGCGTGCGTGGCGTATCCGAGGGCAAGAATTGTTTGTGCAGACCGCATTAGATTCGATTATTATGCACAGAGAGACAGTTTTAGGCAAATTACGGTGTTTTCCTTGAGGAATAAAGAACAGTTGAATGCATCCCTATGAAAGGTTTGACTTCTCGGGGCTGAAATTAAAGTTCTTCGGGACCTGATTTTCTGAGGACGATTCTTCCAGACAACGGTAAAACACATAAGAAAGCAGAAATCTCGTAGTCTTCAAAAATGTCTTCGCCCCTCCCCAACAAGTTCTTTGAAGGAAGTTATTATTGCTGAAAGCTCAAAAACTCGCATGTGCTGCTCAAAAACCTATGGGAACAAAATGTTCGAACGTGTGATTTTCTCGGAAAATGATTTTGAAAAACGGTTTGGTGCTTGTCAGAAAGAGCAAATCCTGTCTTTCCACCCCATGGAAAAGTGCATCACAGAAATGAAAATGAAGTGAGTTATGCCCGCTGAAAGCCCAAAAACTCGCGATTTTCAAAAAAGTGTTCGAACGGGGCGATTTTTTGAAAAAGAGGACAATCGTCAAACTTTTTATACTATTTTGTTAGAGAAATATTTGAAGTTTCTGAAACTTTTTACAGATTTCCAAAATGTCGCATACGAAAGATTTTATGGGCCTTCAAAGTTGAAGGTGCGCCTTCTTAGAATTTTGGGTTTTCCACTTCTAACAGAAGTACTTTCCGGAGAGTTAGGCAATCCTTGTAGTTTTCTGGAAGCGCACCTCAGGCACAATCAAAATCTACCTCAACAAGTCAAAAAAATACGTCCCAAGAAAGTTATTCCCCTCTAAAATTTTTTCTTCGCCGCGTCCCGTTCTTCCAGCGCCCGGGTGATACCTGCCGCGCTCCAAGGCCGACGCGACGACGCGCAGACGCTTTCTGGCGCAACGGATTCATGTCTAGCACTCTTATTAACAAAAACAGGGGGTCGCAACTGGACCCCCTCGAGAGCTAGGGGGTCGCAAAAATCCCGAAAATGTTCGAACGTGACGGTTGACCCTGGTGGCAACTGGACCTCCTGCTCCTCAACATGGCGTGGTCGCAAAAATCCCGACAATTCGAACGTGACGGTTGACCCTGTCGCAACTGGAGTCGCGCCTCCTTCGAGAGGGAGGTGTTTCGCAAAAATCCGCGAAACTGTTCGAACGTGACGGTTTTGAACCCCTGCCTCTCCTGCTCCGCATCCCCTCCGAACAGCGGCTTATGACGGCCTACTGTGAGATTTGCATAAACTTTTGGGCCATATTGTAAACAAGCTCAAACTACAGAACCTCTCCAGACGCCATCCTCCACTTCCATCGACTTTGCTCCCCTTCCCTTTTGAGATTCCGAGCCAGCCTGTCCAAATTCTGCTGACAGTCCTGCCCTATGCCATTTCGTGCAGGAACTAGACAAAAGTTTACCAGTTACCGTCAATGCCCCGGAACCTACAAGCCTGTGTGCGTATAGCCAAGGGCGGCTGATCTCGCTTTTTAGAAAACCCTAGGGGGGCCAAGAAGAATTTTGTTCAGTTAAAGTAATTCTTCTTTTCACGTAATTGGCTCGTAGCCAAGCGCGCTTCGGGGCGCTCAACACTATTTTGCGATAAGATTAGCGTCAAAAAAAGCTGCACAAACCTCCATTCGGCCCGTATACATTTGCCGTCGTTACATCGGAAATCCGTTTCCGTGCATACAGTTGACGCGCTATTCACTGAGGCAGAGACCGGTTGTGATCGTGTTCGCGTCGAGATCGAAGGAGGCGAGTCGACTGAAATACGAGAGATTTGGTCCCATTTGGTGTTAGAAGGACATGTAATAATTGCTCATCGCTCCTTCTAGGGTAGATTTTATATTGAATTAGGTCCCAGAACCTCATTTTCTACAGAACTCAGCTGACATACAGTCACAACAATTGAAGTACCCGTGTACGCAACTGATGGAAATTGTGCGCGCCGTCGCTGAGCGATCACACACGGATGGCGCTTTAGCTAAACAGGTTCAGTGGCGAAGAAAAATGAGCACCGAGTTCGGCCTCAGCTTCTATCTGTACTTAGTTACTTTGAAGATGCTAAGCCTAAGCTCTCAGCCCTTACAAACATTGAGTTGAGTATGGCCCATTGCTCATAAGTCCTTGTATGGATCAAAATCAAGTTGAATGGCGGATTTTACGATAAAAAGACTCCCATTGAAATTAAGTAGGAGATGGTAGGTGATGCATGAAAGAAGAAGAACGACAAAATGGCCTAAAACTCAAGAAATGGGACATCTTCCTTGCCCGTTGAAGTGCGCATTGATGTGACCCTCACCGGTTCTGCTCTCTTCAACGCTAACACTCTCTGTCAAACGACTGAGACTCGTACACAAGTCGTGACGCAAGAGGGGCAGCGCTCGCCTAATCTGCGCCGCCCACTGCCGCGGGGAAGGAAAGCTATGCTAGATTCACGGGAGCATATCCTTTGATGCGAGCTGTGTGCACCTTCAGGAGGTTTGCCTGCCTCTTGGTAAGTCTCCTCTTCTTCGACCTTCGTTCTTATCGTGGGATCCTCCTTCAAAGGCGAACTGTAGCACATATGCGCCATTTTATGAACGGAATCAAAGCGTATGGCTTTTAGCTGAAGAGTAATCAACGGCGAAAACTCAATTACTCAAAAACCTAAAACTTTAAGTTATGAAAATTTTTGTTCCAGCTGTGCTACTTGGCTTGGCTCTATATTGGCTTTTTTGAGACGTTTCTCATGATGAACAACGCCATGGAGGAATTTGGCAGATCCAATGCGAGTGAACCTCAGTGGGGTCCTCTGGAACACCCACCGGAATTACGACCGCTTCCCAACAAATTTTGTTGACTCACTGATCACGCTGGCTATAACCATCTCAGCTCTTACGAGAAGTGACGCTTTTGACTGTTCCATGCTATTGATCATTGGTTTTTGCTTGTCAACAGGCTTGGTAACTGCCAGGAATGCTAGAGGGGCGGGTTCGATTCCCGCCGCGGGCAAAGTTTTTGTGAAACTCTCAGTAATTGTTGAATCGTTCACGGGTACCTACGTAATTCCCCATAGGCTGCCTGAATCCCCCGTTTCAATCCAAAGATTCATTTCTTATCTGCTTATTCTCGTGATTATAATCACGAGCAACACTTCACCCCGTGTACGGCGATCGATTCTCCCTGGTGGACGATGGTCGACCCGAACCGTCACCATGCACTGCGCGATGTCGGGGGGACGCCAATGAAAACTCGTTTCTGGTGATTTCGCGTGTGTTGAACGATTCCTTGGACGAACGCGCTCGGCAAGAAGAGGCGAATTCTCGAAGTTTCGTGTTTTTCAAGCTCATTTACTGCACTGCGTGAAACATATACATTCTTGTTAATGATCTAGGACAGATGACACTTCCAGTTCGACATCGAAAAGAAAAAACCGCTCAAGTGCAGTGCGCAATCTAGCAACCAGAAGAAATCTCCAATGGCGTCCAAGGGAAAGACTTGATGCTGTTTTTAGGAGTTTTTTGTGTTTACATCACATACGTGCATACATTCTCCGCCCATTATGCAAGCTCCGCCTACCCACGAACGTCGGCCGATACCCCACTTCGATAGCTTTCCTGAGCTTTTCTCTATAAGCAAGCTGCCAAATGTTCATATCCGTACGGTTTCGCCGAATCGATTTGATTCAGTGATTTCACGGAGCTTATTTCCTTAGGGGGGGGGGCATGTTTAGGGCCTTCGAGAACGGCGATTAGGTGACACTGACACTGGGACCGAGCCAGAAGATAAGAGAAACGCTATGGAGAAAAAAAATTGTTCATCCTCCTCCAGGATCCTTACCCTCTCTAAGGTTTGATCTCTGCACTGTAACTGACATGCTCACATGAATGTCCCCCC
>MU869928.1:3593-26149 GCA_036418205.1 Ostertagia ostertagi | reverse complement strand
GGCATCTCTTCAGGTACCATCCATGTCATCATTTTGGCACAATTGCACAGCAATGCACAAGAAAACCTGATCTGCGGGGGGTCGTTCTCGTATGGGTCCGACAACGTCGGTGGCATCGTGGTGCAGATAGGAGAGAGAGGGTGTAGCACAGCAGAAAACAAGGATATGTAAGAAAACATGATTCTAAAATTTTTTGCTGGTCCAATCGCACAGTCCTTTTACCTTCGAGAAAAGCCAACTATTTGACAGCACTACAGCACTCTTTGTAAGGCACCGTGTCACAGACAGTCACATGTGCACACGCGCTGCGAAGGCATTTCCTCTGTCTACCGCCCGCTCCTCTCCCTTAATACCTCGCTGAGAATGACACTGTTGTTAGGGACCCTGTCGCAAAAACGACAATAGGAAAGACCCTGGGCAAATGAAGCTGTTTTAGGTTACAGGAGTTACGAATGTGTTTACTACAATACATTTCTGTCAACAGGTCATCATCATATGTATAACACCTTTCAATAGATTCTACAACTTGAGTGGAGGTCGGATGCATGGCCTATACTGAGACGAGATCGGACGATGACGATTGCCCCTTTTCTTGTCGCTTACGTTGGGAGAATTCATTCTAGACACATTTCGAGCGTTGCCAACGAATTAACTTGCAATGGTGAAACTAAACTACCCTCGAATAAAGCAAGATTGCGCTTTTTTTTAAACATCCAACATGTAGCAGTTTGCGAAAAACTCAGTCAAAAATGGTGCCTTAAAATTTGTATTATCGAGAACGGAAGGAACTTTCCTTACAATCTAATAAATACGTTTGATATTTCGATAGGGGGCTGTTTTCGTTTGCTGTTGGTATCTGCATATGGCTGAAGATTGATCAACATCACTGAAGTTTCTGCAGCCACTTGAGAGTGTAGTGATTATAGGTGTTGTGCTTCGGAATCCATAACTTTGCCCTTCCAAACTTTAGCAGTTGTTTGAACAGGGCTTTCGCTGAGTGGCAATAATTGATCTCGATTTGATAATTGAATTTGGCCATCAATTTGGCATTGCCTAATAAACCACAATTACATTCCCGGACAAAGACTGCTTCATGCCATACGATGTTGCTATACAACGACCATATTGAACGCTCGGTGAAGCATGACATGGCACTTGTTCGAAGAGTCAAACTCAACAACACATGAGCTACCAGCGAATTGATCGGCCAATGCTTCGGCGAGTTTGCCTTTTTGGACTCCAGCAGGCGAACACATTCATGACCTATTTCACCAGAAGCCCACAACTCTATAAGACGTACGAGAGAAGCAAGCCACCACAGCAAAAAACTGCTCAGGGGAACGGCAGGGTAATATCCTGAAACAGAATCAGAAACGGAACTTGTTGACTCTCTAGGCTCCTAGCTGAGACTCAATGGTGCTCGTATAGTGGACATACTAGAAGTCCCAATCAATTCCGTTAACCCTTTTCAATGACCTTACCACATGCTGCAAACCTCATGGGGTTACATAATGGTGTCATAGCGTATTAAATAGTATATAGGAAGCACCAAAAGAGTCTCTTCGCCGGTCTAGATCGGCATACTTTTCTTCGCATAGGATGCCGCTAGTGATTGAACGCTTACTTTGAAATAAGGAGTTATTCGCTGTTGCAGTCAAGCTCAACATAGTGCCCTACCATGAAACGATGTCCTAATTTCTTGATGCATTCATTAGCGGACAGCTTTCCATGCAATATTTTGGACGGGCAAGACCCACCCCAGCATTTTGGAAAAAACTCAAAGGTCCTCAATTCCATCGAGGAAGTTGTTAGGCTCAAGCCTCTCCAAACCTCTGTGGCGAACTCTTGAGAAGTCACACATGTTGAGGTGCACCAATAGTTATGTCTAGTTAACATTTCTTCAATGAAAGACCAGTGTCTACATCAAGGCATGACCTTCATTATCAGTGATTTACTAGTCGAGTTTCGTCTTCTTTGAAAGGTGCGGGTTGGCTGCCATGAAGCGGACATATTTCTGTGTTGTAAAGGACAACATTGGTGCAAGTTTTCTCACCATGAATCGCGGATGGTCATAGCACACCTAGCAAAGTTCAAAGCTGGAGCGAGGATTATGGTCCAGGAGTTGACCCGCGAAAACTTCATCAGACCAATAGCATACAATTATGCGATACTTGTGGCTTACTAAGGCATTTTTCTGGTCAACCAACCACAGACCTTTCCGAGTGTGGTTAACGTGGAATCGTCTCTTCCTGTGCGCATAGGAGCGCTGTTCTGCACTTCATAGAAGTATAAAACGAAGTTGCAGGCTGTACTCGTCCCACCTCCTTTCAGAATTGGTCAGTGATGAGGTGTCTTGGCTCTTCAACGTTTTACACGGGAGCGAGCATTCTTCGAGCCAGGGGTCTGAAATACATCAGCGTGACGGGCACAAAGAAAGGTGTTTCGTGAGTGTTCAGCTGGCTCAACTCGGTGATAGAAAGAACCCTTCCATTGCAGAAAGTTAATTTCTCAAAAATGAAATGATGATGAAATCGCTCCAATTTGACGCCGCGGGTGGAAAGGAGAAGAAGGAGTACGAAGAAAATAGCACACTTGGCTACGATCGGTTTATGGTTTGTAGAAGCTCGTTGAATCGAAGTATGAAGAAAGCACTTTTCTCTCTTGGAACATTGATGACAAGGAAAGGCGTAACTCGTTACAAGTTACTTTTTACGTGATGCCTTTGAAAAGTCTTCGCGAACGTATTCAGAAACTGCGAATTTTCGGGACACTCCAACAGAATGTTACTAATTTGTTGTTCATTCGACTGGATCGACTTGAAAGTGCTCTTACGCTCTTCACTAAACAAACCTTAAGTGAGTGTGATTCCAGTAAAATGTGATTGCCTACGATTCAAGTCTGGATGAAGGCAAAATCCAACTAAATGGAAAGCAGTACCGATGGCAGAGGAAGTAGCCATCATTCACAAATACAATTTTTTCTTTTCTGTGCATCATCCTCTCATTGATTGAGTGAACAATGCCAAATCGAACATCGAAATCTCCTGCTACATCCAGATGAATTCCTCCATGACAGCAAAGGTTCGAGAGATCACTGACGGGAACTCCAAACCAAGATTCTTACAAAAAGGACAGAACGGTCTGTAAGTAGTGCGGCTCTTATTTCACTGAAAGATTCTTTTGCACCGCAACAGAGAAGGGCTTTAAGTTCCGAGCATTGAAATGATACTTAGAGCGATATTAAGGTGTTCAAGAACTTTGGGACTTCAGGAAGTTCCATATTTCAAATTATGAAACTAGATCTAAATCAACACGCCTATTGTCTTTCTCCACCATTTCAGCAGTAAATGATTACCTCTTCCAGAACGATAATTCCAGTGTGTGTTTGAACTCGTTGACCTCCGGCAAATTTCTGAATAGAGCGACTGCAGAAGAGCGAGCCTGAAAGATTTCCAGAGCATCTGGGTTTGACCTGGCGATATAACAATTCTCAGCCAACAAGCGCATGTTGGAGTACGCCGCACAGTTTCTGTACTATTCTTTGCTGAACTATGACGATGAAAATCCACTCTCGAATGCCACTCAGAGAAGGAAGCGTTGTGCATGAAAACCTCCAAATTATGATCAAGAGAACAAGCACTTTATGGCTGTGAAAAATACTGGGAAGTGATTCCATTTCCACATCACCATAATTAAAATGACATCCATGCCGTTTTGCCCTCTGCGATTAAGCGTTCTCCCCCTTCAAGACTAGTGCATCACACTCACTTGCCCCTGAATTGCGTTTGTAGCGCCGGAAGGATTTTGCAACAAGATAAGCGAGGTCAACAGTCAACAGTTAAGAAGGCAGATTCTATTTTTGTAGAAACGCTAGCTGTGAAATTGTTTGCCGATACAACTTCCAGGTGTGAGGGCATCGCAAACTTAATATGTTGATTTTGCTGCCATCCATATGGAGGGATTTAGTCGACGGTGGCAGGAGATTCTCGATTCTCGTTTTGGCATTATTTAGCCATCAAATAGGAAGATTGACACACAGAAGCAAAAAAATTATACCCGCAAACAAAGGTTGTTTTATTTGCAATCGTGACTGTATTCCATTCGATTGGAACCTCAAATCTTTTTATAATACTGGCGGCTCTGTATAAAAGGGATGCCAGAACTGAACATACATAGGTATTAATCGCGAACAATGCTTATGCTTATCGCGTTCATTTACCTGGTGAGTTAGAAATTTTTCTCCCAGTTGTTAAGGTTTCATCAAAATCAAAGAAAAGCTTGTAGGTGCTCACGGTTGCATCAGGATATGCAGGTAGGTAGTTCTCAGTGTTCTACTTGAACTCCATTCTATCAAATTGGCAATCAACAGATGGCTTCTCAGGTGCATCGTGTTCGTTGAATAATGGAATGACTGACGAAGTCAGACAAATGTTTGTCGACAAACATAATGAATACAGGTTGGTGTACCGCACGTACAGCAGCTGCAATACTGAAACGGTATTATAGCAAAAATGTTGGGTCATTCAGATCACTCGTCGCTAAAGGGCTTGCCAAAGACCCGATTGGTGGATTCGCACCTAAAGCAGCTAGAATGATGAAAGTGGTATGACTGATGCAATGTGAACGGTCATAATTGTTGCAGATATGCTACTCCTGCAATACTCGTAGTGAAGAGAGTGAGCAGAAATGACAACGGTTGTTAAAAAATGCTCTTGCAGAGCTATGACTGCGCAGTGGAAGAGAACATGATGGCGTGGGCGAAAAGATGCAAATTCGAGCATTCCTCATATGCGGAAAGGAACAATTGGGGACAGAACCTTTACATGTCGGGATGGATCAATCAGAACAAGACCAAGCTGCATCGGATGTCAGACATAGTCAAACAGGTTTCTACAGTGATGAATACGATCGCATTCCAGAGTGTCGATGCTTGGTTCAGCGAATTGAAAGCTCATGGTGTACCTCAGGATAACATTCTTACAATGGACGTGTTCAACAAAGGCGTTGGCCATTACACTCAGGTGATACTGTAATATGTAGTTGCGCCAACCAAAAATGCTTAGAACTCATGTTGGTTCAGGTTGTCTGGCAGTCGAGTAACAAAATCGGGTGTGCTGTGGAGTGGTGTCCATCGATGACATTCGTGGGATGCGAGTACAATCCCGCGTAAGTATGCCTGAGCTATTCTCATCCCTATCACTTTTCCTTGAAAGCCGACTTTCCAGAGGAAATTGGCTTGGATCACAGATATACGAAAAGGGAGAACCGTGCAAAACAAACGAAGACTGTAAGTGTTCCGGCTGCACTTGCAGTGTAGAAGAAGCGCTCTGTATTGCTCCTTAACACCGTGTCAATAAATCTTCCCAAGAAGAACTGTTTACTTGAAGTATTCAAATGTTTGGAAAAAATCTGAAGGAATGTGCTTATTTATGAAAAAGAGAGAGCCGTCTCAGAAATTTGGTTCACCAGCAAATGCAAATAGTTATGGTTAGCATGTGATGCTGAGCTTCCAAAAGAAATTTGCCAACTCCCCTTTTTTCTATAACCCACGCACTGCGCTGCAGCTAGACTAACTGAGCTGTCGTAACCACAAGTTTTACTCCGCTCGCTCTCGACATGCTAGACTTCAACAAAACTGGCAACTGGCACATTGCACCCTCGCCTCACCCCACGAATATCTACAATTTTCACAACTCGTATAATTTAGCGATGGAATACGCTCCATTAATGGAAACAAAGAAGGAATATGTTTGCTTGGCGAACTCATGGCGCTTTGGTCATTCTTACGTAATACGTACATCGTTTCTGGTTGCGAACCAAGCTTTTTTGTCACTATTTTTCCTGCGTTGAAATAGCATTCCCTCCCCACCTTATCAGCTTTTTTTCAGATGTCGTAATATTACATCGATCACTGTCGTTATCCAGTCAAATAGAGTTCCCATAATAGTTCAACGATTCTTTGAACAGAATTATGGAGCAGAATAGCACGATCGTGACCGATGTTAACTTGCGATCGGAAAGGAGATGTACCGCGAATCGAGCTGTGTACAGCGACAGCTGACATGTACCAGCGGATCGACGAGTGTACAGCGTTCGAAATCGTTGAAAGTGGCGGGGACTCCAAAGGTTACAAAATGTTTTTTCAAAGGGACACACTATTTGAAGATGGCGGAACTTCTTTTAAACGTTGGATCCCGCCACTTTCATACAATTTCGATTCGGTGGCCCATAATTCGATCCGTTGGTACACAGCTCGATTCGTTGGTGCAACGCTCGTATCCGGCGATTCGCTAGTGAATCGCTGGATTCGTAAAGTCTGAGATCGGCTTGGAGTGGTCGCTGGTTAAAGCGCGAGACATCGCCGGGCCGGACCTCGTCTTTTCTTTATCTTTTGCTTTTGATGGCAGTAGTTAGAGCGAGCTCAAGCAGCGTATCTTCATCAGATTGCCTTGAATTACCTGCACAAAAAACGTTCAAGCATATGCTGACAAGTATGGCGACTGTTCCCGCATGGCAGCCCATAGCTTCAGTATCACACGTGGATACTGATTTCGCACGAAATCAGTATAATATTAATAAATACGAAGTAAAAGTCTTAGAAGCAGATTTTTAGCCAGGCTAAAGCAATGATCCAACTTCAAAAAAAACTGGGCAGCCATCCCCATTCAATCTACTCACCAGTAATCGGAGGCGGGTGTTGGAGATGATAAATTTTTAGAAATACTTTACATTATGTACAGAATAGCGTTGTGAGTTGTATTAAAATATATTCGCAACGATGTGCCAAACTGTTTAATCGGATTCCTCTGCACTTGCGTGTATAGGGTTACTATTAGCATCGTCCTCTCGACAGCGCGCTGGCAGAGTCCAAGTCTCTGAGGCGTAGGTTAAGGCAGGAAGGACTGCAGAATCGATAGCGTTGCGAGCACGGAGCGGAATTCGGTCGTGCCTTCGTTAGGTTCAGCTGTAGAGAACCTTACCACAGGCGCAGTCGAAATCAGCCAGCATTCGCTCCGCTTGCTCGATGTTCGGCGTTATAAGAACGATGTCGTCAGCAAAACGAAGGTGGTGTAGTTGCCGGCCGTCGACCTTCACTCCCATGTCTTCCCATTCCAGTTGACGCATGACGTTCTCGAGAGCGGCGCTGAAGAGTTTGGGCGAGATGGTGTCGCCCTGTCGAACCCCTCTCTTGACGTCGATGATGACCTCCTTGTAGAATGGTGAGATTCTGGTCGTAAAGTTGCTGTAGAGCTCACGAAGGATCTTGATGTACTGACCAGGAAATGTTTTTGACTTCCCATGGAACTTCCCATGGAGCTTTGAAAGGAGACCTATGAACATCGATAGAGTTTCGGACGCTGAGTACAAATATGGACATTAAAACTGCTACGTGAACTTTATAAGAAAGTTACGAGCATTCAAAGTTGGCAAAAAACGTTACTGAGGCGAGCTCACCTGATGAAATCACGGATGCTTTTTGTCTGGTTTCTTGTTCTATAAGGGTTAGTGGGTGCCCTGATTACGAATTTGATACTCGTTTTTAGCGCAGAGCCACGGCGAGCGTGATTCCATCAGGTAAGCCTACCTCAGTAACGTTTTTTGCCAACTTTGAATGCTCGTAACTTTCTTATAAAGTTCACGTAGCAGTTTTAATGTCCATATTTGTAATCAGCGTTCAAGACTCTATGGAGTCATCTAGGTCTCCTTACAAAGTTTCATGAGAAGTTCAAAGCATTTCCTGGTGAGTAGAGACGCCCTGGTTGCCCAAGGCTTCGATGACCGCTTCTGTCTCCACAGAGTCGAAGGCCTTCTTCAAGTCGATGAACGTGAGACAAAGCGGCATCTTGTACTCTCGTGAAACTTCAATGAGTCTTGTAACCGTGTGGATATGGTCGATCGTGCTGAACCCTCTTCGGAAACCCTGCTTGCTCGCATGGCTGTCCTTCATCTAGTATTCTGCCGATCCTGTTAAGGATGACTCGAGTGAATAGCTTGTAGATTACAGACAGCAGGCAGATTGGGCGATAGTTGCCAATGTCGTCCAAGTCTCCCTTCTTGTACAGCAACACGGTCCTGCTGGTTTTCCACGGAGTGGGTACCTTGCATTCCGACAGGTAGCGCGTGAAGAGTCGAGCCAGAGTTTTGATGATAACTGGCGGTGCGTTCTTCAGATGTTCCGGTTTAACCCTGTCGAGACCGGGCGCTGTACAGTTCTTCACCGACTTGATGGCGTGTCGGACTTCGGAAGAGAGAACTGAGGGGACAACATCCATCCTCTTGTGGTTGCTAAGTAGGCAGATGGACATGGCCATCGAAGAGACGTTAGAAGTAGCAGGTTGGAATGAAGTTCTCATTGCCCTTCAGTGCAGACGTTCATGCGCAGGATGATTTGCTTGTGTGCAAGTCGGCATCGGTACGCCCAGCCTCTGCTGCTTCAGCTAATACTGCTGCTCTTCGCTCCTTGAGATCTTCCTTTATCGCCTCTCTGCATAGCTTCGCAAGCTCGGACGTGAGTCGGTGATTGCCTGCAGCTCGTGCGGCTCCACGCTGGCGTATCAGTTCGAGAGTTTCCGGAGACAGACGTCCCTTGGTGACTTTCAAACTCTCTGCCTTCTTGCCACAATCGTGAAGATGTTCAACGAGCCGATAGTACTCCTCGTCGATGTTTTCGATGACGGAATCCTCCCATAAGCTGACGAGGGAAGCGAAGTGGTCCCAGTTGATGACTGTCCTGGGGCTTCGCTTCCTGAACTTTGCTGCTCTCTCAACACGCATCGAGAAGTGGAATCTTGCGCGGAGGAGACGATGGTCCGATCCCGTGTAGAACTTTGGAACAACAGCGACGTCGGTCAGGCAAAACCTTCGATTGAAGATGATGTGGTCTATCTCGTTATGGAACTGTCCATCAGGTGACTCCCAAGTCCAACGAAGGTGAGGGGGCTTTTGGAACTGTGAGTTACCATGGATGGTGTTGGTCGACATGATAAACTCGACAGTCTCTCACCCTGCTCATTCCATTCCATTCCGTGAGTACCGATGTGAAGTTCTTCAGCCGTTCTTCTTGGGCCAATCTTAGCGTTGAAGTCGCCGACGATGACCTTGAAGAAGGTATGATCTTCCCTGTAGAACTTCTCCAATTCCATATAGAATGCTTCGTGTTCTTCTTCGTCGTAGCTGGATGTTGGTGCGTAGGCGACGAAGATTGTCAAAGCAGGAGTTGAACCACATCTTCTCAATCTCAAACGTCCGATTCGGGTCGTAAGGCTTTCGTACGAATCGATGTTTATGGCCAAGTGCGTGTTGACGAGGACACCCACACCGCCAACGCCTCTGCTGTCGCATGTTCCAAGGAACAGTTCTTCTCCAGTATCGAAAACGGCGTGTAGCGGGCGGTGCCTTCTCGTCTCGGTCAGTCCGATGACGTCGTACTTGATCTTCCTGGCCTGCATCATCAGATCTTCGATGTGAGCTTCGGATGCAAGCGTTCGTGCGTTGAAAGTACAGATCGCCATCTTAGTCCTTCGTTTAGGCAGCCTATCCGGGCCCTGAGATTCTAGCAGCCTCTCCCGAGCGGTCCTACCCAACGCTGCCGTATTGGGGGCTCCCTCAGGTTCAGGGGAATGAGGCCCATCCATATTGCTGTTTTCGGCATATTGAAGGCACACGAGTAGCTTGCCAGGCTCTGTCGTGTGGGCTAGGATAGACCTCCAGGTAGTTAGCCACGCTATCCTGGAGCGGAACAAGGGGCTTATTTTTGGAGGCGGCCCCGAATCGCCTCCCATGTACTTCCCAGTCACTTGAATGCAAGCTTTTGGCTGTGCCGACATGCAGGATACCAACCGCACACACACAGAGCGCACCACACACGCAAGCATGCATGGATGCGCCTGAGTGGAGACAGCTGGTATGAATCAACACAGCACTACAGAAACAGGGAGTCCATCCCCTGAATCCACCTGCGTCTCAGGGCAAGTACATGGTGGCTTTTGGTCCGCGATTTACCCCCTATCCGCCACCTGGGGTCGCGCCACGTAGCCTCGCCACCAACCGGCTCGAGATCTTTCAGTGAGAGAGGACCCTCAGTGAAAGAGATCCGTTTTTCGGTATAGTTGCCGAAGTCCTGGTCTCAGCACCACTCATTTCGATGCACGCCACGCCCACTGTGGGCGGGGCTCCGCTTAGCTGATGTGTGTTTTGTACTTCGTGAGACCTTGCCCACCCATCCCACACTTGACCCGGTCCCTCCAGGTGGATCCCGAGGAGCTAGGGAATTTCGTGACAGACATACAGAACGACAGACGAAACGCTTTATAGTAAGTAGGATCTTTATCATTATTGGTTATATGCAGCTGACGGAGTGGCGTTTTCCACACGCACGGCCAGGGGATCGAGTAATCGACCGCACGCCGTCCAGTCTAGCCAGCCTTCTATCACTGCGAGTTCAGTAGATTAGCTCTGGAGTTGTCGAGGGAAAAAATTTGATGACTTGAATATCAGCTGTTTACCTTTTTCGAATGATAATTGAGCTTAAGTAGTAATTAATTAAATAGTCAATTGAGAGAGATGCGAAGGGTAACGGGTCGGCGAGGTGCACGTGAATCGCACGTGGCCGCCAAGGGCTGGAAAGACGATCGCCAATGGGGAGAAAAAGGTGAAAAAACAAAGTTTCGTGTGCAACCTGTGTTGTACACCATTCGATAGTATTTTTCATGGGAAATCGAACGGTGCACATTTCAGGTTCCAAAGTCCATCTGGACAAGCAAAAAAAACTGATCATATCACAAGGACATGACGAGCAGTGATGTTTGGGGTCACACCACGGAAGGAACGCTCACCTGCGACCAAATTTTACCTAATTCCTACAGTAACCGTAGTCTACGCCGGTGGAGATATTCCTCGCTGTCTTCTCAGGTTTCCACAAAACATCTCCTCTAAAGTGAAATCACTCACTTTTTGAAAGTGCAGCCTAAAGTGGGTGATTTCACAACATACGCATTGAAATGGGCAAAGACTTTCAGACAACTTAATACTATGCAGAGTGGCCACAAATTACGGTAACAGGAGCTGACCGTGTACAAGTTCAAAAGTATACTGATGGTATTTGGATGTAGCTTTTGCTTATCTGGTCTCTTGATACGTGATCATTCTTTAAGTTCATCGCTTAGAATCTTTTTAGTTTGGACTGCTCAAACCTTAAACTCTTCATGAATTCACTCGCTTGCTCCGCCAAGATGTCTGGCGTTCTTACGTTTCAAAGCAAACCAGGATCTTCAGGAAGCCTGCAACGACTACCATTACGAAGACCAATCGACCAGATATGAGAAAGCTGGTCTAGACTTTCAGAACATTCTGCTGTCACCAAGAACAATATTGAAAAGATAGGGAGCCTCGGAGAAAATCTCAGTGTCGTTAAATCGATGAGCGATGAACACTACGTTTTTGTCAGCTCGGCCAATGATTGTCGCGACTGGAAAATGGCCACCTAAATCTACCTACTGAAATCTACTAGCAACTAGTGCGCCACAGCAACTAACATAATGATGACGTCAATGATACAAAAAACCCACCTGGAACCAGGGGAATATCGGTCGAGGAAATCCTCAGCCGATATTCGTACTTATCTGGGTCATGGGGGTCGTACTCGTGGGGGTCAGTAACATCAGTGGTGCAGATAGGAGTAAGAGGGTGTAGCGCAGCAGAAAACGAAGATATGTGAGGAAACATGATTGAAATATTCTTTGCAGGTTCATTCGCTGCATTGTTCTACCTTCATGGGGAAGGTATTTGAAAGCAGTACGAGGAACGAAAGTGCATCTCCGCAAGGAACGGGGCCACATGTGCACACGCGCTACAAAGGCACCTCCTTTATATGCCGCCCGCTCCCTCGCCCTTAATACCTCGTTGAGAATAGCACTGTTGTTAGGGACGCTGTAGCAAAAACGACAATAGTTTAGAAGGTCTTGGACAAATGAAGCTGTTCCTTAGGTTATAGGAGTTACGAGATGTGTTACACTTTCTGTCAACAGGTCATCATCATATGTATAACACCTTTCAATAGATTCTACAACTTGAGTGGAGGTCGGATGCATGGCCTATACTGAGACGAGATCGGACGATGACGATTGCCCCTTTTCTTATTGCTTATGTTGAAAAAATGTATTCTAGACACATTTCGAGCGTTGCCAACGAATTGCACTTGCAATGGTGAAGGAGCGGATTTTTGAGCGGCCGAGAATCATCCTCGATAGATCCTCGACGCAAATATCTCCTCAACTAGAAATGTAGAAGGAAGCTAAACATACTGTTAGAAAGCGCAAACCTTCCGCTTTCCAAAACTGTCTTCCCTTTTCAAGGATCTTGCGAAATTAGAGATATTGCTTTTAAGTGGCAAAAACTCGCATGAAAATTTCAGCATCCTCGACGTTCCCTCGACGGATTTGAGAGACTATATCTCTTCGAATGGAAGGCTTTCATAGCAATTCCAATACTGCCTGATAGTAGCAAATCTAGCTCTATCTAACCCTACCGCGTGCTGTTCAAAAGGTTGGGAAATGGAGGAATGGAACCTTTTCATCGAGGGTGTAGATTTCGACGGTTTTTCGGGATTTCAGCAAATCTGACCCAGTGACAATCGCGCCGCAGCTGCCGTTGAATCGGCCGTTGATCGGCACTTTCGGCTGTTGTGTTATACTAAAGCAGGAATCAAGGTGAGGTTTTCTGTGCATTTTTGAAGGAACCTGCCTTTGAGGTCACACAAAGTTAATGCCTCTTTCCTCGAGTCGATATTTCAGTAAATACACAAAAGTGTGCAGCGATGAAAGACAGTGCATAGATGACAAGAGAAGGCGTCCATAACATTATTTTGCAGGAATTTTTTGATTAATTAATTGCGTATGCTCTGTTTTAGGAGGGGGTGGGGGTCGTGCCAAGACCTCGATTTCAGGGGAGGATCGTAGTTCTGCGAGTACGTCCCCAACACGATTTTCATCTTGTCTGGAACGCACTCGAGGCCTCATATCAACACACTGCAGTCAGCTTAGCTCCTTTTCAAAGAAATTTCATGATCGCTTCACATTGTTAGTGTGTATAATTGTGGTCATCCTGTATTTATAAAGCTATTGACTTTGAAGCATAGGCAATTGAAATAATTTTTATTAAGAAAGCGAGATAGGGAAATTTTATTACTGTTACGGTTTTTGATTGAATTACGTGTCCTTCTACTTTTTGCCACCACGCGAATGACTCAAATCTGTGCCCGGTTGGCGCTTCTGAGACCGCGTAGAGACTCCGAACCCATCTGTCGGTGCTGAAAGATGCGTTTCGAGAATTCAGTCTTTTGAAGCCTGCAGCACTGACTGCATCTTTTTATTGCTAATTAGCCAACGAATAAATAGAAGGAAATATTATTGGAAAAGTCAGGTAAATAACTGAATTCACACATAGTAGTTAATTACGCTAAAGACCGGTAGAAACCAACCCAAATCGCATTAGCTATCTAAACCTTATCCGATCGCTAGACTATACTAGTTGCCGAAATGATCGCTGTTTGTGAGCATTGACGATCTAGGGGAAATGACTGCTTTATCACCAGCACTTACAAGGAGAGGTCGTTCAGGGTGTGCCAAGCTTTTTCAAAACGGTCTTTTGCATGATATAGGGGCACATGCGGGAACCACAGAACCATGGTTAATTTTTCCTGAACGGCCCTCTGAATACCAGAAAAGGGGGTCCCTAGTCACACCTTTTCACCAGTTTTTCAATCAAAGTCTATTTGTAAGGGTTACTGACGGTCCTAATCATGAACTAATTATTCATGCTAACTCCATTTTGCGCGAATTTTGAAACGTCAACTCGAAATGCAAAAATTTGTCACCACGAGGAATCGAACTAGGGACCCCTTTTCTGGTATTCAGAGGGCCGTTCAGGAAAAATGAACCATGCTTCTGTGGTCCCCATGTGCCCCAATGTATAGACCATTTTGAAAAAGCTTGGCACACCCTGAACGACCTTCCTGGCTAGTAACCCTTCGTGACAGCGTCCAGTAGAAGCATGCGTGCTGTTGACATGAAAGCCCGGTCGCGAATCCTGCTCAGACACGCGTCATCAATTCTTGATCAGAGGTTCAAGATTGATGGCCGGTGGCAGGAAACAACCTTAAAAGCTCACTGCTTGTAAGGATAGTTCCTAGGGTCGGATAATTACAGGAAAAATTTCAGAGATGAATCGATATCTATCTGATTCCAAGGATTCCAATTCAAAAACGTAATGTAAAACATTCTGTGTTATAGTGGCAATTCAGAGAAAGTGACCCACTGCGGGTGAAATTATTATCAAAGTTGAGCACATCTGGAGAACACAGTAGTGTCCTTTCCATTGCACTCGCGAGTTAAAGTAAAAGTTAATCAATTGCTGAATGATTTGGTTGCAACACATTCCCCTACTTGAGTATAATTTATAGAGAACGAGCGGATCGCTATGAGAGCGCTAAGACTTCAAGAAATTCCAAAATAAGCCGAGGAAATGCGGGTCGGCAAAACTCTCCTTTTCCCCTTAAATAGTGGGTTCGTCTCGATAGAGTATCAGAGAGTATAATATCAAACTGCAAAAGTTAATGCTAAGAATTATGGAGAGCCGACTGTTGCGATGGATTGAATGTGTTAGAAATCGTTGAACAAAAAGTATTAGTAGTATTTTTCTTTGTATTGTTTTGGAGTTATTTTCGCGAAGACCGAATCGAAACTGCTTTCTGTCGAATATTATCAATCCGAATGTTAGGCTACATTCATAGTTCGCGGCTCCTGAGACTAAGATAGCACGCGACAATGGAAAACATATGTGTTGACGGCGAGATTAGGATAGTAGTAGAGTAGGAGATTGCGCTGACAAGATGAGATTAAAAATCACTAGAGAGCAGTAGATTGCGATATTACGATAGTAGGATAGTAGAGTAGGAGATTAGGATAGTAGTAGATTAGGATAGTGCGCTGACAAGATTAGATATGTATTGATCTATTCGCTTGAAGTCGCCCAATCTACTACTCTCCAGCGATTTCAATCGATACGTATCCAATCTTGTCAGCGCAATCTCCTACTCTACTACTATCCTAATATCCTATCGCCTACTATCCTAATCTCCCGAGTCGCGAACTATGAACGCGGCCTAAGGCTCTTTGGGAGCTTCGAAGCACATCTTTGATTACCCCTGTCGTCTAATTGTGACTCTGTGCGCTTCCCCCAGAGTCAACCCTGCGTTGCGCAGTTCGCAACGGCACGTTGAGAGATCCTCAACGCACGCTGTATGGGCGGAGACACAGACGGCTCGAGCATGCGAGTGTGAATGTTCGCGCGAGAGAACGTGTCTAATCGGGCGAAACTGCGCAACGTGGCCGTTGAGAACTGCGCAACGCACGGTTGACTCTGATTCCCTCCTGAATCGCGTTTTCATTGTTTCTGCGCCAAGGGCCGTTATAGAAGGGTTGTCGTCAAAGATCGCAATAGGGCCGAGTTTTCACAAACCAATGCATCGCCGTGAGTGGAAATATACAGATCAGTCATTGATTAGAAGCAGGTTCAATGAGAAGAAGGGAAATCACTCACCTGTTCTAAATGACTCAGCTGTGGTAGCTAAAGACTGCACAGACACCGAAGCTTGGAGTCAATCCAAGTTAACTTCGTTGGAGGTCACTGGTACCGGCTTTGTGTACAACAATCTCTCTCGGTGCAGAATGAGAAGGTGGTGGTGTATTGGCAAGAGACAGAGCTGTTGAAGGTGTAGGAGCTGGAGATAGTGGTGGCACTTCGGCTTGAGTCTCAGGATTCATAATTTTTGCTGAGGTCGCGGAAGGCTGGAAAAGAAAAACACAGTAAAAATTCTGTTGTAAAACGAGAACGTTTCAGCTTAATTTACTATCTTTACCTATCCTCTGTGGTATTGGACTGGAAGTGCGGAGTGGAACCTGAAAAATTATCGTCTCTGTCACTGTCTTTCTCATGTTCTTCAACAATTGCTTTGACGTGTAACTGCCCATGCCTATGAGTGGGGACTCGCGAAAGATGGCCAGGGTCCACGGTTAGTTACAGTAAGATTTGTGCGTGACATCGGACTGCACAGGTAGCAGATCTAATCCAGCTGACAAGCGCAGTTGTAGGTAATCGAATTGTGCACAAGGCAGAGAATTTGAAAATGAACAAGAGAACATGAAATCACATCGAAGAGTACTGTTGTGGGAAAGACAAATTCGAAGGAGTCATAGGTTATCGATCAAAAACTATCAGTTTCCGAGAGAAATGGTGAAAGTGGAATCGCATCGCAGCTATGTCACATCAATACAGGCATTCTGAAGGACGTCTCAGAGACACGTTTCTTCACTGAATCGCCTCTCAAAACGTAATTTATACTCAATATATACTCGTTAGCCTTTCATTGCTTCTACTTAGCACATCAAGGCCACCACTAAAGCGGAATTCCCCGTGGCGTTTCGAAAATGCAATGCTGTTCACAAATCTAGATATTTTATCAAGCAGGGTGCACATCGTGGGCTAGTCGGTGGCAGAACAATTTGGATTTACAGAGAATTGCAGCAATCACGACTTGCTGCTCGTTCGCTTCTTTTTCGGCGATTCCCTCCACGGTTTGGTGAATTTCTATTGCTGAAACGGACGTAAACGACTGCGATGAGATTTTTTTAAATCAAAATAAAAAAAGCAAAGTTTTTGTCACTTACGCGGCACAGGGATCGCCTCCCTCGATTGCGTCTAAATGGAAAGAGAATTACCAGTCCAAATTATTCATTCCGTGTAATGCGTAAAACACGCACAATCAAACAAATGGCAGCGAGTGGCTGAGACACGAAATCATTTTTGGCACAGATATTATGGTGAAACGGTGTCACTCTGATTCCCACTAACTAGCGCACTCAGAGATTATCCCTCCCATTTACGTATTCAAACCGATTCGTCTTTAACCCACGCAGTCAATGCGTTCAGGATGTAAATTATCCTACTATATATAATTCGCTAAGTATGTCTGTGTGTGTGTAGGTCTGTGTGTGTGTGTGTGTGTTTGTCACGAAATTCGTAGCTCGGGTCACAGCAACGATAGCGCCATGGTTCTTACATATGTTATAGGGGGTGGGATGGGGACTCAAGTGGTACGTGATAGGAACTGATAACGACTGATAATAGCTGATAAGAGGGGCTAGAAAGCGAGCATCGCCAATTTCGTTTTGTCGTTCATATTGGTACTAGAGCGTCTATACTTACAAGTGTTATGTGGGGTGGTCCCGGGACATTGGTGGTACATGAATGGAAGCGATAGCAACTGATAAGGGCTGATAAGGGGCGTCAGAACGCAAAAGTCGTCGATTCCGTTGCCTGGCTCGCGTTGACACCAGAGCAACCATGCTCACAGGTGTTATGTGGGGTGGGACGGGGACATTGTTGGTGGGTGATTGAAAGTGGTTACAACTGATAAGGGCTGATAAGGGGCGTCAGAACGCAAGAAGTCGTCGATTCCGTTACGTGGCTTGCGCTGACACTAGAGCGTCCCTACTTACAAATTCTATTTGTAGTGGTACGTGCACACTGTATCATTGTATGACCAGCCTACTTAATAGCAGTCTATTGCATGAACTCAATCAAGTCTTCAGCAAATGATAACTTTCATTTCCTATCAAGAAAGCCCAAACTCATTAAACCGCTAATCCTTTCGGGGTTCTAAATAATGGTGAATGTAAATAAATGATAAGCCTTAGCTCTCACTTATGTAAATAGGCATAGTTCATTTTAATTTTGAGACTGACAGCAATCCTATTCACCGCTAAATTATCTGAATTCAAGAAGAATGCTGGATGTTTACAGTTGTGAGATAAATATGCCAGTTCAGCTCCAGACGTTATCACGCGTATTCTCGATGGACTTCAGCGAAACTGGGAAAGGTCTAACACATTCAATAGTCAGGGTGGTTATGGAGGACTCATGCTGGGATGATATTCCATTGGGAGTTTCAGTTCATTGAGCCTTCGTGTGTATTGACGCGCGATAAGCGGGCGGTAGCAAAAATGGTTACTATTATCTATAATGTCGAGCATAATTTAATTTTCCTCCACTCGGCTGTGTTTTAATCCTCAGATGTACTTGCGCAATCATTCGTAAAAGGGAAACGGGTATCGAGCATACAAGCGACAACTAGTCAATCATTTTTATTTTTACTTGAAATTTTCTTTTGTTCGACCCGAAATTCCTGAGAACGTACACGAGTGTTTTACTATACATTCAAATGCGTATGTTTTAATGATGTCCCAACGTCGCCCACACTTGGAAATTCAACCTTGATCACGTTCTTTTTATGTCAAAAATCTTCCCCAAAAGGAAGGTCGATTGAATTGAGATTACTATATATGATATCAGGCTGTTTGATGAGAAGTAACACAATTTCGTCGTTGCCTTTGAAGCGATATATCACACCTCATAATCATTCCTAGTCAACTCGAAAGCTTTTGGAAACTATACGTTTTCTTCAGTAAGAAGCAGTTGAAGAAATTGTTCTCGTGAAAAAGAGGGGCCTTGGAGGCAAGGACATTAACGAATGTTGTTCGCCTTTTTGAACTTTCCTCTACCTAAAAAGCTGTCGAGATTATTGAAAATAGGACCAAGGTAGCCACTGTAACAAGAGATCATCATATCGATTCATTAGCTCCTGCTGACGGTAGGTATAGTCGAATGCCACTAATTAGGAAATGTTTCAAGCTTCTCGAAGTATGAAAGGCGACCTAGAGCATTTTTACAGTCTTTTATGCTATTACATGAATGAACAATGTATACAATGGACAAATATGGACGCTGAAACTGCTCAGCAAACTGTAATAAAGTTGTGAGCATTGAAAGTTGCACAAGAATGCTAATGGCGAGGTGCAGCCTATATGGAATAAAGGAGCTTTCCGTCCTGTCGTCTACTTCACTTCTTGGAACTATCGCCTCACTGCTGCTGGGACGCGCTATGGATATCGTGAAATTGGCGTTTGGCGCCTCTTATCGGATCTTATCAGTCGTTATCACTTTCTGACCCCCACCAAATATGTTCCCGTCCACCCCCTACAACATACTCAAAATACAGCGCTCCACTGTTGCAGCGAAGCGCGCTATGAATTTCGTGACAAACAGACGTACACACATACACACGCACAGACATACTTATGCTTAGCAAATTACATATAGTAGGATGAGACTTCAGTGATTTTGCCCATGCTAACTTTGCTAATAGGGTATGAGCTAATGCTCCGCAATACTGGTGAAGCCACTGGTGAATTTATTATCGGATTGCGTGAGGTGTTTTCAATACGTCGACGGAAACGCTAGAGAGTGCTTGGTCGGATAGCTTACATAATCAAAAAGCTTCGAGCTGTCGACAGGCCTCTGAAGAAGATGAAAGGTGGAAAGTCAGGCTAGTAAGTGTTCCAATTATCAACCTCGCCGGCATGGATTTTACGATGAGCTTACCTTTGACCTGTACATCTCAGGCACCTCCCTTCCAGACGCTTGATAGATTGCTGCAAAGAAAGCATAGAATTCGTAAAAATTTAATGGTGGGTAGTTACTGTAATAATCACTAATGTTCTGTTTTGTCATTACGGTAGAATACAAAACAGAAAATTAATGTTTTGGAACGGATCGGAGGAAATGGCCTATCCGATTACTCCCCGACCCACCCGTTCGCTATCAGGAAATCTTAAAATACTTTGAAACAAAAGTTACCCTCAATGATTCGTGCCTGTTTAGCTTCGGCGTCAAGTCTGGTAGCTGGTGTGGACAATTTGGAGAGCTGGACAAGATCAGAAGCAAAATCGGAGAGTTTCGCTGCGCCTTGCGCACTCTCTTCGGAGTAGGACCTCTCCTGAAGATGTGACATCAGTAATCGGGCTGTTGTGGGACATCAGGCCTAGCAGCTCAATAAAAGCTAAGCGCAGCGTGTTATATTATTATTGTAGAGGTTCGCCACAGTACCGCTCAAAAGTCTTGGAGCCAAGATGGCGGTTTTGTGCTTTTCGGACGTTTGTTTTCTGGTGATTTGGCATCAGCTCAGATTTTGACATTGGTAAAGACCCGTAAGCAGTCGTTCATCTAAGTTTAGCAATTAGCGTAATGATGGGGGAGAGTGAGCCGCGAAAGAAATCCCAGTAGAAATTCTCAAGGGAGAACAATAATGCACTGGAAATCGTTTCGGCAAAAACTTTTGACGGGTACTATGTATACCACAGCGTGTGCGCTACCAGGAAGCAGAAAACTGGATTTCAAATAGTATCTTCTCGAAAAATGTTGCCGCTCTACCTGTGACACCAGGGATCTTTCGGCAGCCTTAGTGCTGAAGGGCTCTTGACTGGCCTCATCACACACTTCCAGATTACCTGAATTTCGAAAAATGATCGACTGGTACTTCAAAGTTGTCGGAACCTTATAGGAATAACGAAGAAAGGAGTAGTGTTTCTTTTAAGAAGGTCGTGGGCCTTGCAGAAAACGACTTGGCTTCGCAAAAAAGAGAGAAATTTTTAGTTGAAATCGGCTGGTGCTTATTTTAGCGTTTCTTCAGTATGAGTAACATTACGACATTCCGTGAACTAAGCGTTGACCTACTATTCCTTGTATTCATCTTGATAAAATCGAACAAACATTTGAGTAATCAGTGTACACGACATATTAAAAGAGATCAACGGGCACGGACTGATACCACATTGTAGCTGTGAGAACTGCAAATGTACATTACATACAACACCTGGCATTTCAGAGTTAATAAGACTGAATCTAGCTTAATCGTGGTCATGATGCACAGCCGCGCAACAGGGACGCGATGTAAAGTGGCTACAGTCATATAGATGGCCACAATTCACACGCTGACCCTCGCATTAGCGTTCGCGCCGCTGGGAAGCATGGGGAGCTCCCGTTGATCTCAGACAGGGGCAAGTCCGCCCCACTGCTTAGTGATCAGTGAACAAGGTGACCAAAACCATAGACCGCGAACCCGACAAAGAAAAGGAGAAGGCATTTGGGGAACCAGAGAATGCGGCAGTCTCAACCGTTGAAACCGGTACAAAATGTTTTCCGGCGTACATTTTGGTGGCTGACAGAGCGCGTCTGCGTCCTCACCGTATCTATTATAAGTCCTATGCAGCGCGGCGGAAAGGGAGGATCTTTGGTAGGTAGGGAGAGTACGGGTGGCGTGAGCTCCACTGGAGCTATCGATGATACTGATAACTTTTTGCTAGTAAGGTGATCAACTGTTTTTTGCAGTAATCCTCTTATTTATCCCTAGGGTATGAGAGCAGTTCTCCTCTCATACCAACCATTCCGGCCATGTTGCCGCGGCACCAACACGTGAATTGGCGCCGTGGGTTTAGTCTACGTTCGCATCGGATCGGACAGAGGCTTGTACTCCGGGATGCTTAAGGTTGTTGCAACTTTGTAGGTTGTTACGCTCTCTACAACTCTTTCAGCATAAATTAGCAACGCTTTGTGGTGCAGTGGCAAACGTCGCGCTCATGGGCGCTGCATTACATGGTTCAAGTCCATGGGCGACGCGACTTTTGCTAGGAATGTAGTGAAGTTCGCCATTCAGAGCGGGGTCATCTGGCTGTCTCGCCTTTCATTATTCGCCACGCCCTTACGGCCGTATGTTCACCACCTTTGACTCCCATTCTATGTAAATTTACTACTGTCCCAGAACGTAGACTTATTGTCGCTTCAGTAATACAGTGCGATTCAGTAGTGTAGGGTCACCCTTGAAAACAGCCATTTCTAAATGCTATAAAGGATCCATAGCTTGCAACCTAGTTTATTGACTTCAGTACGCACTAAAACCACAGCACGCTCTATTTCAGGAAGTAGTGTTTCCTATAGTCAAAGTTAAAGGGCCTATGAAAGAGCCCTCATTCTTTCCAAAAGTATAGTACAAACATGGGCAATACGATTTGGAAGTTGAATTTCTCCTTCCTGTCAACTCATTTGCCATTCTTTGAGCATGTTCAGCGAAAGCAGATTCTGTGGTAGATCTGGACGGTTTAATCTTGATACCGAAGAACAAGTTCGTGCAAGGGTCTACTGCTTCATAGCTGTTATGCGTGGCTACTATTCTGGGTTGTATTTGCTTCAGAAAATCTAGCTTTTTATCGAAACAGCAGAATCTTTGGAAGGTCACAAGTGTCATTGGAATTCGATGCGTCATATTCAGCAAATGCTTCACAGTTCGATCCAATCAGTCAACCAAATCCGTCGTGAACTTTCGCTTTTTATATTAAAATCAACATCTAGAGAGCTGCCGACTCAACTCCAACATTCGGGAAGGGTTTATGATGAAGGTCCTCAACTGGCTAACCATGAGCACCACAGCTCTCGTTGAATTAGCTCGGGCGAAGATGCCAACGAACAGGGAGTTAGAGGCCGGTTCTGCTGGATAGGAAAGCCCCTTCATCAATGACTAGCTTAAGCTCCCTTAATTTTGGGTTACCTTTTCCAATAGGAGTAAGTGTACTAACTATGGTTGGTTTGAGGGATAACACAGCTGATGAA
>MU869927.1:10816-21282 GCA_036418205.1 Ostertagia ostertagi | reverse complement strand
TCCTTTTCAAGCTCAAAATAGGCATGGAAGGATAGGATCAGGTAATATTAGGTTGTAAGGAAAGTTCTGGCCGTTTCGGACCATTGAAGTTCAAATGTGCATATCTCGACTCAAACGCAACGTTTTCGATCGCAATAAAAACCGTTGGATCTACTCTTCCTTGCGAACATTCATGTGTTTGATCAATCCGTTCACTGGAAGTACTGGAGTTCTAGAGGCGATGAACTCGGCGAAGGTCGTTTCACCATCATGTTAGATTTCGTAGCATTTCCCCTTTAAGGTGCTATCCAGACCGTTGAAAAAGTGGCGGTGAATAGGGAAGAGGTCTAGGGAGTGGGACGTTTGGGACATAGTTCAGTACTTCAGCTAGTTCTTTTTTGCAGGGTCGCTTCTGCGGTCAACGGCTGAGGTGCATCGCGGAAAAGAGTCGGCCCATTTATGGCAGCCCTTGCTGGGCGCAAGCGTCAAGATTTTGGGATATTCCGACACCATGCAAAGAATATTGTCCCACTATACAGTTCCGCCTGTGCTCGAAAAGCTGCGCCTGCTGTAGACCGCGTAACAGGCCGAACAACCTTCTCCTCGCGCAGTTTCATCTTTGCGAAATTTTGTTGACCCTAGTCGTGATCGAACTACCCACCCGAAGTTCGTAGGTTATTGAGAAGAATCCATTCTACATTCACAACTCACAATCCGAACAAACACGGGTCGTTTTCATTGAATGAAAGATTGAGAAGAAAGGCAGACGGCCCTACGGAACCGCGATTTTTCGCGACACCTCCTTATCGACTTTTCCGTGCTTTTTTAAGCTATCCCATGTAACTTGAAACCACAAATCATATACGCTCAATTCGGTAGCAGTCTTCTCAACTGTTTCAAGCACATTTGGTTCCATCAAATGTTTCAGTAATTTTTACCGAAGTTCGACATCCAACGATCACCCTCGCCAACTTCGAGGCTATCGCCATCCCTACACAAGCTTTCCAAACTATCGCTTCATGATTTTTCCGCAAATGCGTGGCCAAACGAATAGTTTATATCGTGAGCTGATTCCGCTCCTTTCTGCCCTAATTCGAGGTAGAAGAAGAAAATCGTGAGGATTCGCTTGATGAGCATGTTGCATTCAAGGCTTTAAATAAGTAGAAGTAGTCCCTCTAGGCAAAGCTTATGCGCATTTGGATAGAGCAAAAAACGCGCTTTCTAATGATATGCAACTCGTAGCAGTCTGCCGAAAATTTAGCCAGAAATAATGCCATGAACTTGAACTATCGAAAACGGCCAGAACTTTCCTTACAATCTAATACATGGTTTGCAAAGTGGTGCACTTACCAAATCACCAAATCCGATAGTACATATAGTAATCACGGCCCACCACAGCCCCACTGGTATCGAGTCGAACTGGTTTTCGGGATTGTCTTCGACCCGCTCCGCGTAGTAGACGAGTGCGGCGAATATGACTATACCAAGTAGCACAAAGAACACCAGAAGAAAGAGCTCCTGAAAGGATTAGCCAATTCGCTTTGGGATTCATCGGTGAACATAAAACTGACGAGGATTAAAGCAGTGCGTAGAAAAATTGGTTGTTCCAGAATTGAATATATGCATTTTTAACCCTTAGACTACGACTTTTTTAGAAACAAGTTATCGATGTGTTTTGTGTAGTAACAGTCGCTCCTAGCAACAACTAATCATCTGTAGAAATTTGGGCTGACGCGCGCTGGGTTTGAGCTGGGATTCGATCCAGAGACCATATGCGCGGCAGTGGCCCCTCCTGTCACCACACCATCTCCGCTCGAATGAGCATTTTTGAACAGTTCAAATACCATTCAACAAATACACATTTATCACATCTCATTCGTGGAACAAGGCAATGTCCGGTTGGGAACGCACTTGAAAAGAATTGCAAGCCGCACTTTGTAGAAGTGCTGCTCCCCTGCCTACAGGCTGCGCCCACCGGCTGCTTCTCCTCCAACGAATTTTCGCTGGTTTTTATGCTCGAAAGCTGCGTCATCATAGGAGTGTTCTACTACCACTTCCGCATCAAACGAACTGACAAAATTCGGAGGATGGGGCCGTGCTGTCCTCTAACTGGCTTGCGGCCGATAAACCTCCATCCGTCATCGGTTTGCTTATGTTTCACCTGTTTCACAATAATTGACGGAAATATGAGAACCATCAACACAAAGAGTGTGAGACTCGAAAACTACCTTTTCGGGAGCTGTGCACACTGCCCAGTGACCTGTGGAACGACTTGCTTATCAACTTATCCAGCGTAACTCGCTTAGACTTCTGATACTTCGCTGACAGAGTAAGAATTACCAAGTTTCTAGTTGTGCACAATTCCGCCATAAAGCGGGCCCTCCGATCTCAATAAGTGCCAAAACTGTGGTAGTGACTTTGACTACGGAAGTGGGACACATGTGTACCACCAGTAGTCAAAGATTAACTTACGCAGGATGACTCGCTTTAGCTTTTGACGATTAAGGTTCATAGTGAGAATTAGAAGCCTCTATATGTGCACAATTAGCCATCAAATGGCGTGCTCCTCCCTCAATATTTGAAACTGTGGTAGTGTCTTTGTTTACCAAGTGGGACACATGTGTCCCACCAATAGTCAAAGGGTTAAGTGAAACCATGTGTCTGTACACACGATGTGTAACGCGCTTCACAGCTGAGGCCGGTGCGTCAACGAAACCTTACCCATTTTTAGGGCGGTTTCCCAGGTTAGCCCACCGGCCACTAGGGAGTAGGTTGAGCTGCCGACGGGCGCCCCTGTGTCCCCGGGGGGAAGTTGGGTCCGCTCCTCCTGGTGGGTGCTCAGGAGGCAGCGTGGTGGGCCGATGGGCAGCTCGGCTGGAGGTCGAGTGTCGGAGAGCCGGGACACCTTTTGCGAGATATTCTGTTGTTCCGACACAAAGGTAAATATTTAGTATATTACCGTGTTCATTTATTGAGGGCATGAATATGGCAAGCCTTTATTTACCAGTAAGCGAAAAGCCTTGTGCCCGGAAACTCAGGCACTGCCGGTAAATGTTGCACCGATCAACGGCGACTTGCGATAGCTGTCTGTCAGGGTTTTCCGCTATAAACGACCCTCTGCACTTTTTGCAAGGTAATAGCTAAAATACCAACAAAAATGATTGACAGCTTATCAAAATCAAAAAGGGCTCACCTGTGCTGATGCCTTGAATGTTTGTATAAGTATCTTCAGGCCAACTGAGTGTTGAGTGAGTTTGAATAATCGAAGAATTCGAATTATCGAGAAGAACTCGACAGAATCTCTGCAAAGCCAGGATTACGGCGCCATTTCCAATAATGAAGGAAGCTACATAAGTGATGAGGTACGGTACCTGTTCGCTCCTGACAGTGCGCTGTCAAGAGCCCAGTCGATATAGAAAGATATAGTTGCTATGAAATCAATAATATTGACAGGAGTCTTGAGGAATGGGCCAACTTTAGGGCAGAATAGCATACGTAAGAGAAATTCACCCGAAAACCACATATTGCATACCAGTTCGACGTAGAAAAATGATGGATGAGGCCTATAAAAAATGCATTCTCAGAAGTGGTTCCCTAGCACTGGGCAACTATAAATAATACATGTAATAGCGAAAAATGCATTTATAAATAATAAATAATGTAACAATATAATATAATAAATAATAATATGATGATAATAATATTGATAAATAACAATAAAATAATAAGAAATAAATAATAAAATATTGAAATAATAGTAAATGATAATAAAATAATGAAAGTCATAATAAAATGAACAATGCACAAAAACACATAAGATACATTTATTATATACGGAATTTGAATGTGGCAATAGAGTTCCAGGAATGGGAGTGGGCTTGACTAGGAGATCGTGACAGAGACGTTATACAGCAGTCTTCCCAGATAGTGAACTCTTCCCGAGAAGGTGCTCTAAATGTCGAGTTTGCCCGCTTTCAAGTATAAAATTATTACCTGGTCGCCGTTTTACCGACGTATACTGTTCCCGGATGGGTAACATTCAAAGAACCAATATCGATGTCTGGTATTCGTAGATAGGGATGTGTCTTCAAACAGAAGCATACAATCGATAGTACCACGAAGCAGATATTGATTAATGAAATTGTCTGAAAGTTGATTTATTGCATTTTGGTAGGTACTTCCTCAGAATTTTGGGGCATGGGTTCAGTGTTTTGAAATCGACATTATAATAGAGTTATTGAGATGTATGAACGAATTCAGACGCTACCCAACCGAGCGGTTGAAAACTATTTTGCCTTCAAAATTCAGAGAATCATCGGATACCTATAAGAAAGAACCATGAAAGATTTTTATATTACCCGTCCCTGAAATATAAGAATGAAAAGGATAGGTGAACTTGCTCGAGAGATATCATTGAGAAGTCTTAAGAAGGCCAACATTAGTTGTGGCACCAAGTTTTTATACAATTGCCTTTGCTCTGGCTTTTATTTAGCACGCTGTGGTATACGGTAGGTAAGCGGGATACTGTAGAGGAGGCTCTTCACATGTATGAGATAAGCGGTTTTGTCAATCCACCTCAACCTTACAAACAGTAAGCAGATAACGGCGACGAATGACAAACGCACATACATACAGGAAACTCAAGATTTCTTCACAGATCACTTTAGCCGACGAGTCGATTATCGGTCGTGGGGAAATCAGCTGGCCTTATTAGCGTGAGAAATGTTAGCGCGAACGTCACGCAGTGTCAATACAACTGTTCATCACCATTCAATGTCATGCAACTCACCCCTTGTTAATGACGCTGCCCGTTCTGAAAATCAGTATTGATCAATGAATCCAAATTATTAGGTTTATCATTTCATCTGCTGAGATATCGATTAATGAGCACACCTCCATAGATTATTCATGAAGGCGTTCGTGAATTTCACTAGTAGCACCTACACATTGTTCTTTTACACTGCTTGGCGCGGTTACGGTAACCATAATGCTTATTAAATTTCATGTATTCCTCTCAAAAAAGACACAAGATACAATAATAAATTATTCTATTGATAAACGACATAAGAAGAATAATTTCTAGACACGTTGTTAAAGCTCTTGCGTAAGTCCGAGAACATGCATAGGAATTAATATCGATCGATATGAAAGTATGACTAGGCTTGGAGATAAGATAGATATGTGAGGCAAGAGAAAACCTCACATTTAACACCCGCTTACTGCGAACATTGAAATCTAGACCCGATACGTGAATTGTCCGAAAACTACACTGAATTACATACATTAAGCATCGATGACACCGTACATCACCACAACACGACTACCTCGGACAACTGTCACAAAAGTGTCAAAAGATGTTGAGATTCCACGCGGAGTCAAACAATTAACTGTGAATGCGGTCGAAATCGATCGCAGTTCTGATTTGCTAGGTGAGCAGCTTGTGATGCGCGTCGTACGGAGGTCCACCGTTTCGTCCAAGGTTGTTCATTGGCGTCATGTTGAGCGCATTTGATGAAGAGGATTTCTTCCGATGCTTGTTCGCATTAGAATTCTTCGCATTTAACATCGACGGCTTCACCTCATGAGCCTAAAATCAATAGAGTCAGTTAGCCAAGAAGGTTTATTGAAAAGCTAGAGGATTGAAAAGATGATGTTGATGTCGGCTAATAGCTTTATCTCGATATAAGTACAAAAGCTGATGTCGAACGATGTCGTTCGAACGAGAGGGTCGCACTTGTGATTTTGGAAAGAGAATAGGTCGCATTTCCCGGCTTGAGGAAGGCTATCATAGTGGGAATGGAGGTCGACGTAGGTCTTTGAAGAGGGTTGTTTTTGGACGGGTTTTTTGGTTGGTGAAAGTTTTGGCTGTGTCGACTGCTCTCAAAATCGCGCACTATAGAAATAACCATGATGGTGAAGGTGGTGGTCGAAAAGGGAGGAGGTATATTGTATTGGGGGAGCCTTTTAAGAGTGATGGTGGTGGGTCACATCGAAATCTTAAAGGGGGGGGGTCACAAAATTTTTGAAAAGTGCGAACGTGACGATTGACCCAGCGTCCAAGGCGGGAATCAACGGAAAATGGGGTCCCCTTTTTCGGGTCTGAAGTTGTTGTGTCTCGGATTTTTATTGACCAGTGTCCTCTATCACCTCTACTTTCAGCTCCAATGAGCAAGGATTTTTCGTGTGATCCGCCATTGATCATGTTCGATCAACCCTAATAAGTAGTCGCGAGTGCGAGTTGTTTGTGCTCTGACCTACCATACCTGTAACACCCGTCGACGTTTCTTTGGCAGCTTCGCACGAGCTTGTGAGTGCGAATAGAGGTTGGAGAAGTTGGAAACGATGACTGGCACAGGCAGTGCGATAGTCAGCACTCCCATAAGAGCGCATAACGAACCCACGACCATTCCGAGATAAGTTCGAGGCACCTGAAAATCGAACGTACCCGCTTTGGTTGCCCAACTTTTAATTCTGGTCAATGAGTGCAGTGTTCGGTGGTATCACTCCTAGTAGCATAACACTAGGAATGCTGCATTCAGGGAATTATTTATCAGAGATCCAAATTTCTCTCAGTTTCCTTTTTAAGGCATTTATCGGAAATTAGTTTACAAACGTGTTGGAAAGTTGGAAACGTTGACCGAGTTATGTTAAGGTTTTCAAAGAATCAGCACTACCAGCTTAGGAAAGAGAGCATTGATTCACTTTCCCCGTGAAGGAATTTGAAAACATTTTACACTCGATTACGAGGTTTGCCCACCTATCTGTCCATTCCTAGCGCCTGGCAAGCGATTATCAGTTGGCAGCCCATATGGGCTGCCATCGTCCCAGGAGCGCATGTTGTTGGCAGCCCATATGGGCGGCCATCGGCGTGAATGTGTTAAGTCCAAAAGTGACACGACCTCTACGATTGAGAACCTAACATTGCATCTACAAAAAATAGTGAACGACATCGTGGAGAAGTGAAGCGTGAGCTGGACTAAAATTCACACAAAAAAATAGGAACAACGTAAATAATAAAAATTAAACAGAATATATCAATAGAAATCAAATAAATAGAAATACAAAATACATATTACAGCAAAAAAATTTTGAGCTTCTCAGTACTACCAGGCCATTCTCGTAGCAATGTTTCTTTTCAGTTTGTTCGTCTACTGTTTTGCCCGTCAATGCGACGCTTCCTTCGCTCACCACTTACGGTCATCGACGTAATCTCAACGTCGGCATTCTATTTCGAGTGGTTGCTCCACGCTATTCTCATACAAACTGGTGAGCTAAGTTAGTTTATTTGCAGCTATCTTACTTATACGATTGCATTTTGAACTCCACCCTGGCTGTTGGTCACTGAACTGCACACATTACTGTTACTATACCAGTGCTATGTGAAACCACTTGGTCGCTCAGGAGACAAAATGAGGATTCATTCTAGCGCCTACAAACGCTGTGCTAATGCTAAAACTGTATTCCTAATTACGATTTCACTTTGAAACATCGTCATTTTCAGGATCTCTAGTCACAATTGATTTCCTCTCGATGATCTGTGTGCTACGTCTTTTTAAAGCTCACTCAGGCACTTTTCCCGGTCCTGAAAATCCTCATACAACGATGTAAGCGTGACTTATTTTTCAATTTTTAGCAATATTGAACTGCGAATAATTTTAAAATGAAAAAAGACCATGAGGGCTGTCCCTTCTTCATGTCACAAACTCCATTTTTTATGATAATTTGTCTTTTAAATCAACATTATGATGTTGGTGTAATATCGTACATAAATACTTCTATTAATATAATACTTAGTTTTTGAAATTTACCTTCAGCGTGACAGTAAACTCGAAGTGGGGCCAAAGTTGTAGGGTGACGACAGTGTGATGTTTGCTTTTTTAGTTCGCAATCGGCTTCACAACTATCCAGTGAAACCTTTATGTACGGATGCCCTAAAGACATCGCCCCACTAAACGACAAATTTGTGTTATGCACATTATTGGGCATTTCGTCCAGAAAATTCCGCGACACGCATTTGAATTCGACACGTCGCTTGAACTGCGCTATAGGCCGCCACCAATATATAGAAGGGCTCCCTCCTTTTGAATCTGAAAAGGCAACTATGGATTCCTACAAGATCGAGTATCCTTCGACCCCATCGTAATGAGTTCATACAAGGACGTTTGCGCATAATAGAAGCCAGCTGATAACACTCTGCACTGATTCAAAGAAAGAATGGTTCACACACATTCCACCTGTTAGTCGCTGTGGCGATCGCTTCGAGTCCGGCGATATTTCTTTCGAAGGACATGAACGTCCTGGACGTCCATCAACTCTTCAAGATGATGATTTACGCAGCGCTTTGATCTCAAAGCCGAACATAACTAGTCATGAATTAGCAACTACACTCGGGAGCAGCAAAACAACCGTCAGCGATCGCCTTGCCTCTCTTGGCTTCCGCGAAATTCTTTCGACATGGGTACCTCACGAACTTCGCGAATCGGACCGGGCCTGTCGCGTCAGCGTTGCCGAGTCATTGCTCCTTCGTCCGCATAGGAAGGATTTATTGAACGGACAGTGACAGGAGATGAAAGCTGGGTCTTGTACGTTAATGATACTCGCAAGAGAGTGTGGTTGCCAAAGGGCGAACTGCCACCGAAGCAATCGAAACGTGGTTTGCAGGAGAAGAAAGTTATATTGTTGGTGAAATTGTGATGGGATGCTCTACTACGAATTCTCTGGAAAGTGGCACAACTGTGACACCGACGATGTACTCTAACCAACTGCAGAAGGTGGTCGATGCAATCCTTCACAAGAGTGCATCAAAACTACTTTGAATCCACTTGACGAAACGATCGCCCCCACGTCGCAACAATGACGCGTCAGAAAATCAGGAGCTGGGTTGGGAAGTGTTACCGCATCCACCGAACCTTGAAGCGGCACCTACGTGATAAGCAATTCGACAATCAGGAGCAACTCAAAACGGAGCGGGCAACTTCTTCAGTAGCAATCCACGGAAAAATGGGATCGAGAAACGAAATCGAAAGTTACCAGTAAATGTATGAAGGTCATCGATAATAACGGCGACTATATCACTGCTTGAATTTGTCTTTTATTTATAAAAAACGATTGTGTTATTAGTGTAGCATTATTTTCTGGACAACCCAATATTTCATATTTTTTAACTTGTGCCTATCTCGGCTATAAGCGTTCGTCACACTGGATCCCGCTAATGATGGAAGTCTTACGGTAATATATCTTAAGAAATACTTCTAAACGAGGAAGCAATTCTCCTTCATTGCTGCCACCTTCTTTCGAATATGTATCAACTCATCCGCTATCGTCGTCGAAGGTGGCCTACAATATTTGCCCCAACCTGAAACAGCTACCTGATTTCTCCATTAATTTTGTAGTGGGTAGTTTCCTAGGATGGGTAACCTTGAATGTGGAAGACCCCAGTCTTCTAGCTTTTGAGCAACATCTTTATGGTCCATGGTCCCTCATGGAGCAGGTTTAGCTAAACCAGTTTCAGAGTCTCGCCTGGGGCGAAAGTTTTGTTCTTAACCCAGCATTTTTATAAAAATATTCGCAACCGAACAGCGACGATAAAACAGCTCTTAGTAAGCAGAACAAGTCAAAAGCAAAAGGAAGATCGAAGTGTTCACCTGTTGTTATATCAAATTCCCGTTGAAGATCGTTCAACTGGTATAGAATTTTTCTATAAAGCACAGTCCTCTAACTTCCAATAAATAGATTGGAGAGCCCTGGCAAATTATTTTATAGACAGATGTCTACTAAACCAAGGATCCAAAAACACTTGGATTCAAAAACACAAAAACAAACACTACACAAAAAATCTTGCGGATAATTCGAACAGTGGAAGGATTCCAGTGATTAGACCTATGTCTGTTCAAGTATTTCTGACTTCGCCTCATGGTTCAGTGGAGCAACTAGTGGCACGACTGAGTTGTGCTAGTGTATCATGAGCTATAAACGTGGTCTGTGGACGAATGTGTATTATGTCTAACCAAAAAGTTTGGGTCACCGTTCGTTCATTATGCCCAAACATAAAACTATGAACTTGTAAATATTTCCAGAATGACGCTGCAATTCATTTCCATTTTTGGGGAACTCGCTGTGAACCGTTCTCGACCAGGACGAAATTTCATCGCTCATAAAATAGTCTGACTTATTAAGTGGTTGTTACAGGCATCTGCTGAGGAACTGGCGTTATTGGTGTTCTTCGTTTTGCTCGCCATTGTGATATTCGCTGCTCTCGTTTACTATGCGGAAAGAAGTCAGCCAAATCCAGAAAACCAGTTTACCAGTATACCAGCAGGATTATGGTGGTGAGTTGAAAAGAAATCAAGATTCTCAAACGTGTGCCACGAAATATCAACATTTTTTCATTACAGGAGCCTCATTACGATATCCACCGTTGGTTTTGGTGACATGGTAAGTAAGGTGCTACAGTTGGATCAACTTTATTGATAGTTGTAGTTGTCTTC
>MU869926.1:20058-33106 GCA_036418205.1 Ostertagia ostertagi | reverse complement strand
AAGATTTATGGACCGACCTAATAGTACACATATGGATTCTAGAGGGTGTTATGCATAGGAACGGAGCAGTCGCACGACATTGACTTTGTCTTCCAGCAGACCAACGACTCAGAATATCGTGCTTCTCACATGCACGAGCAGTTTAGGCATGGACCGCCTTTAATGAAGAAGCCAGGTCAGACGCCTAACCCAAGCATCTCAGTGTCACTACGGATGAAGATAAAGGATAAAGCATTTGCCGTTGATCAATCCCTTTTTGGGATGCGGCACGCATTCTACTTCCATTTGTACATTCGTAGTGGCGTTTGAATGCGATGTGGCCTATACAATGACTTGCGGGGGCCAGCCGATGTTCAAGTCAGTGTTTTTATCCTCCCAGACAAGTCTGGTACCAATTAACCGACCCCGGAGGGATGGAAGGCTTGGTTGGCCCGGGCGACTCACGACCCAGGATTTGATCCCGGACCGCTCGCGTGGTGAGCGCGCCACTTCGGTGCGAACTAGACCACTTTCGGGCCCAGCACCGTTTAGTGAAGGAACCACAACGCGTGCAAAGAGGAGCCACAAATCATGAACGAAAACCCAGTCCAATTTGAACTCGAATGGAAGAAGATGCCTCAGCAAAAAATAGTTCCTTTCACTGACACTAGGTAACCATATTCATGTTTCAATAATCTTAATCAAGCTAATACGGCTTGGCTTTTCAAAGCACAGTTTGTACCATTTCTCTCCGATCTTCAGTCTTGGAAGCATATTTAGAATTTTCTTCGTTAGTAATTCTCATTTGGTACGCCACGCCCATTGTGAGTAGGATTCCGCCCAGCTTATGTGTGTCTGTACGTCTTGTCTCTTCAGGAGGGTTTACAGAAACTAGTGAATGTGGAGACGGACCTGTGACGGACAGACGAAGCTTATATTGGCCTGTCTCATGATATTCCGTCTTCATCCGTATCAATTTCAAATTTCTTCCGTCTAAGACCGTTTCATTGCAAAATACGTTAGTATGTTAAAGTATGCTTCAAGAGTCACGCCATCAGTATGGCAAGGACTGCTGCAGAATGAAGTTTTGATGGAACCCTCATGGTCCGGCCGACCGATGAGCCAGAAGAACGCCTAAGCCACACTGGGGAGAATCATTGTTAGGAGACAAAGCAGCAGAGCCTTCCCTAAAAATCGGTCACCAGTGGAAATGAGTCATGAGTCCACTGCGACAACAACATGCGGCACGTCTGATGGCTGCCTCGCAGCCAGGAAGCACCAGCTCAACCAAAGCCCGAACTCCGTTTTCTGAGAATATCGCTCTCGTTTTGTTGGATTCGCTAGGTGGCCTGGTTTGGGAACCACTTCAATGTATGAAGACAAGCATTGCTAAAGTCAGCGCGGAATAGCCCTCTTGGCTGGCTTTGGGGTTGCGAGGGAATCGTCAGAAACGTCGCAGATTCTCCTTTCTCCGAATGTTCGCCACACCTCGCATTGCAATGCCAACTCACCACGTTCTGAGGGAGATAGCCAGGGCCACGATAGCTAATCCACCATATAGCAATAGCATAGCTCTATCGGCCTATCGCCTCCCCTGCGCCCTGAATAAGCACCTGCCAGAGAAGAGAACTAAAGATTGCGACCGCCCCAAAAACGACTTCTCCACATTCTTTCAACCGCTAGTTTTCTTCAATCTGGCTAGGAGCTTCCAAACGCTCACTAGCAAATTTCGCGCATGTCAGTGACCATGACGATGGTTATGCTGTTGATCAGTTGTTTCTTAGGAGAGAGAAAACTTGAATGAAGAGAAAGTGTCGAAATTCGAAACATGAATTGTGAGACAACCCCCTACTACGTAGGATCGAATCATTACGTACTGGAACCAAGGTCAAGCGAGGCGGCGAGGAAAATGTGGAAATACGACCCTCCCTCCCTCCGCCAGAGGGGGGGGGGGGGGGGGGGGGGGGGGGGGGGGGGGGGGGGGGGGGGGGGGGGGGGGGGGGGGGGGGGGGGGGGGGGGGGGGGGGGGGGGGGGGGGGGGGGGGGGGGGGGGGGGGCCGACTTCTTCAAAAGAATTATGAAAAGATTGTTAAATTACTTGAGTTTGTCATGTATTTAATTAGAATGCCGATAATAAATCATTAAATCATTAAATTCTCCCCTAAAACTGTTCCTAAAAAGCCCTGCTACCCCACCGTCACAAAAAAAATTCGTTTAAGAAGTACAAAAGTGAAAAAGTCAAAGAATGATCATTATTGATGAGTCCCAAACGAGCAAACGAGAAAGGAGCAAAAAACGACAAACTAGCCACTAAAAATGGCATACTATGACAACATCTCTTCTTTATTTATTTCCCTCGGGAAGACCCTTACTAAATTTTTGTACTAGACAGAGTATGGTTCTCAATTTTACACGTCCCCACTTTCGCTAGGAGGAAGCCTTTAACCGCCGCAGCCAGCTGTGTGTTGACTGATCTTTGGCGTTGACCGTGGAGCAGCTTATCTACTATTGAAATTTGAACAAATATTCAAATGATTATAACTTTCTTCAAATATGACGAATTTTCAATCTGAAAGCAGATTTGGGAGTTTTGTAAAGAGCTCTTTCTAATCAGTATTGAAATTACAAAAATTTATAAGAAATAACAAATTTTATCAATTAACGAGGAAAATTCATGATGAGCACGAGTTTTTACACTTTCCGAAGCCATAACTTGCTTCATTTTCGTCAAATCCCAAATAATAAAAATAATACTGCGGACAAACTAGAAGATTTTCTCTATCAAACGGTTGCTAAAGCAGCTTCATACGTCCAGTATTCAAAAAATGGCCACGTTGAGGATTTTTGCAAAATTAACGAGGAAAATTCGTGATGAGTGCGAGTTTTTACGCTTTCCAAAGCCATAACTCCGTTCAAACTCATGCAATCTGGAAAGTTAATACGTCATCATAAACTAGAAGATTTGCTCTTTCTAGGCAACTAAACTGCTAAATACGTTCACTATTTAAAAAATGGCCACGTTGAGGATTTTTGCCCGAGTACCGCCGAAAGGTACTTTTTCGCTACATTAGCACTATCCCAACGACTATAGCTCCTTGCAGGAGCGATTACATACTGAAGTAGGAGCAGATTCGAAATCCTCGTGCTTTTCTCTCTGCAAAAAGTGTAAAATTGTTTAGCGGGTCTCAACTTTAAACGATTACATGCTTGTGAATTTGACGCTGAAGGCTGCGTTTCATGTTGAATGATGGCACTGCCATCCTTAGTTCACACGGTACCCGTTCCAGAATTCGTTGGATTTTTTTTTTCTTGAATGAGTTTCTTTCCAAGAGGCCGTAGATGAAGCGCGCGCAACCAACCGGGCCCTCTCTGGGATGCGCCGTGTGCTTCATCCCTTTGGGTTCAAGGACTCACTTGAAGAGATGAAATATATCCCTTGGAAAACGTGCGAATTTCGGATTCTTTCAATTGTGTGGTGATAAAACACTGAAGTAACTAAGAATTGCTAAGCGGACACCTCTAAATCACGAAGATTTTGTGTGGACGGAATCAATTGTTATTGGAAATACTCTGGCCTGGTATCGATTCGATCCTTAATGTTTGTCCTCCGACGATGATCCTACTGTATCAATTCTGGCCCGATCTCTCCTCCAATACGCCAGCGGGCCAATACGACCCCCCCTTGTGACCTGTCGAGGGTTCCTTAACGCACCCTTGACCCTGGCTGGAGCGTAATACCATCACATATGAGGTTTTGGTGTCCTTAGCAAGTTCGCCTTTTTACGAAGGATCATGGCGTACAAGCTATTGAAAAAACTCGTCTGGAATTGGTAGATAATTCAGAGTATTGGACTGATATAATGTTTCCACAATCAATAGAGAAGAAAGGGAAAGTATCTCATATTTGATTCCAAAACAGCCTAGAGACCGGGAGAAAAATGGGTAAAAATAAGAAAAATGGTGCACTGATAAGCTAGATCGAAAAGGAACCTTTGGTGGGTTGGGTGTTCTCAAATTCCTGGTGAACAAGTTTATATTTCCGTGAGGATATAAAGCAGAAAAAATTGCTGTGGGAAAGCAAGGTGCTCCCAGCGTGACATGAGCAGAGCCCCGAAAATGGGCCGCGCGTGTCCTAAAGTGGCGCGGTCATGAAAATTAACCCATTCGTGACAATGTCAGCCACCGGTGGCTGACAAAGCTCTCACTCGGGACAATGGTATTACTGTGGCTGCAGGGCTTGAAATGGAATTTGGAAAGTTTTCTTCCATGGAAAGAATCTTCATACCCTCGCTCATCTACGCCAGCCCTGGGCAGAGGAAATCTCCCTTCACTCGGATTTTATTGAAGAAAAATCTCTGACGCTGCTGCTATTGCGCAATCCTGCGCGGTCGCGAATGGGTTAAAATCAGTTTCAAGGCGTTCTTAAAAGCGGGAATGAGCGTGGGCATTAGTCCGCGAAAGGAGGTCAGTTGCTTCTGGTGAGTGAGCCATGCATCAAAACAGACGAAACTTTCTATGCGATTTATGCAAGGGGGGGGGGGGGTTAACATATACGAAAACTTTGTCGGTCGTTAGTGTCAGGAGAAAAATGTTTGACGTCTCAGTCGTATTGCAACTCTTTGGAATGGGACTTTGTCGCTATATTCTGCAGTCTTTTGTATGTAGAAGTAACAAAGGTTGAGATGATAAGGACGTACATTGCTTATGAATTGCGCCGCTAAAATGAAACAGCATTGTGACCACATTGTATCTACAAGTGATTTGCACGGCCACATCGGCAATGTCAGAAGAGGCCTGGAAATGGGACACAGGTTAAACTAGAAGAGAGAAAGAAGGGTGGTAAAGAGCGTGAAGAGAAGCATCGGTGCCATCTTGAAGAAGCCAATTTAAAGGACGAATTCACGATGAAAAAGCAACCCATTTCAAATTAACCTAGGGATGGTGAGTGGTACACGAAAGAAGGAAGAACCATGAGAAACGGCCCAGAACCCGAGAAATGGTACCCCTTCCTTGCCCGTTGATTCGAGCATTGATGCGACTCTCATCGCTGTGCCCTCTTCAACACTACGCTCTCTCAGCTATCTAATCACTCGCCACGTATTGAACTACGGCGAGTGATCAGATGATCGGTGGGCGGAGATCGCCGGACCCGCCAGCTTTGAGGCATGATAGGTCGCCGAGGTCAAATTTTTCCATGCGAATTGCGCGTCAGTTCGCACCCTCAGGAGGTCCGTGGGTCCCTCAACTAGGTCAGTTTCCCTTTCGACCTTCATTCTAATCGTGAATTCCTCCTTTAAATCATGAAGAGGTGGCGAGAAATAACACAGTGCCTTTATTGACGGGGCGAAGTGGTGTAGCGGTACGTGTGACGCTTACAATGTGAGCGGCCGAGCGGCATGAACTCTGCGCGGGTGGCCGTGAGTCACCGTGCGGCACAAGCCTTCCATCCCTCCTGGTCAGTTAGTTGGTTCCAGTCTTGTCTGGGAAGACTAAAAAACACTAACTTGAACATCGGGCCTGCCCCCGCAAGTAGTTATATATACACTCCGTTGCAAAACTATACGACATACCCCAAATTTTGGGTTTCTGGACTTACGAGAAACTCAGCACGAAAATGGCTAATGCCATTCGATTCAGCGTGTAAAGAAACCCACAATAGAGAATCTTCAAACAGATTTGTCAAATTCCAGAAATCTAGGATCAAAAAATTGAAAAAACGGCCGTTGCAAAATTATACGACATAGCAGAAATTTTGACAAATTTTTTTACTTCACTAAAATTTTTCCAAACTACTCCACAGTCGTAATAGCACTGTATTGTAGGTGAGCAGGCCACGGATTCGCCGTAAGACGCTTTCACCCTGAGGAGCTTATCCGACATGTTATCTGCCAATTTTTGTATGCCTAATCCTAGATACGTGCGTAATTTTTCGAGTAGCTTCTTCTGCAGGAGATGTATGGTATTGTGCCGATTTTTCCAGGAACAAACACTATGGGCAGGAATGCCCCATGACTTTTCCATCGGATTTAGACCTTGCTAAAAAGTAGACCATCCGAGTGAATCTTCATGGTAGGCTACAAAGCGAGTTGAGGTCGGCTCAGTAACATCTATAACCGCATTGTAGTGCTAAGAAGTATGCCGATGATGACGATTCTGCATCCTAGACGATAGCCGGTGGTGTCAGAGCACATTATCGTGTTCGGTAAATCTGTTAGCTTTTCGTACAGATTGCACTTGGGGCGAGATGCCAAACAACTTATTTGTTGTTGGCTTTTGCAGGTAGTTCTTCGAAGAAAGAAAATATTTCTCCGAGTCAGCCAGATAGGTAGCACTAGTGCAAATGATGATTCGAGCGGAAATTCCATCTCACCCTCGAAGATGAGCTTGGTAGCGCTGCACAACCTACAGTTTGTTGATATGGCAAGCTAGACGTGGTCTTCACGGTTCAACGAAAGGGACTCCACCGACTACCAATAAGTGGCTCAATCATCGCGTTCTACCGTCTACGATGCAGAATCGTCATCATTGGCGTACTTCTCAGCAGTACAGCGCTGATATTCATGTTGCTGAGCTGGCTTACACTTGCTTTGTAGCCTACCATGAAGATTCACTCGGATGGTCTACTTTTAGCAAGGTCTAAATCCGATGGAAAAGTCATGGGGCAATCCTGCCTATAGTGTTTGTTCCTGGAAGAATCGGCAAAATTCCATGCATCTCCTGCAGAAGAAGCTACTCGAAAAATTACGCACGTATCTAGGATTAGGCATACAAAAATTGGCAGATAACATGTCGGATAAGCTCCTCAGGGTGAAAGCGTCTTACGCGGAATCCGTGGCCTGCCACCTAACAATTTACGGCTATTACGACTGTGGAGTAGTTTGGAAAAATTTTAGTGAAGCAAAAAAATTGTCGAAATTTCTGCTATGTCGTATAATTTTGCAACGGCCGTTTTTTCAAATTTTTGATCCTAGATTTCTGGAATTTGACAAATCTGTTTGAAGATTCTCTATTGTGGGTTTCTTTACACGCTGAATCGAATGGCATTAGCCATTTTCGTGCTGAGTTTCTCGTAAGTCCAGAAACCCAAAATTTGGGGTATGTCGTATAGTTTTGCAACGGAGTGTATAGGTCACATCGCATTCATACGCAACCACGAATGCAGAAATGGAAGTCGAGTGTGTGCCGCATCCCAAGAAGAGATTGATCAACGGCAAATGCTTCATTCTTTTATTTTATCCTTTATTGACGAGCGATTCTCCCACAAAGACACCTTGCAAGAGGAGACGATGGTCCTCTCTCACTCTGGACGGAGGATGAATTTCTTCATAAGTAAGGAAGATGAAGGTTGGGAAGATGGTTGCTACAGATGGGGTGCCAATCGAGGCATGGAATGCGCTAGAGGAAGGAGTACGGGATGGGATGATTCACTCGATTCCTCAACACCGTCTCAGCGCAAGGAAAGTGGCGGATGCCTGAAGAGCAAGTACTATCACTTCATCTTCAAAGAAGAAAGGAAAAAAAAAAAAAGAAAAGAAAAAAAAAAAAAAAAAAAAAAAAAGAAAAGGAAAAGAAGAAAGGTGGCGCAATGGTTGACTTCTCTCACAATGAAATTGTGCGAGCAACTGGACCCCAAACTGCGGTATCTGGTCCCAATCTCTCGGATCAGTTCTGGTTCAAACTGAAAGGTCACCAACGGATGCCATCTTCATCGCAAGGCAAGTGATGGAGAAGTATCGAGAAAAGCGCCGACCCTGCTACCTAGCCTTCCTCGACCTGGAGAAGGCGTTCGACCGGCTACCTCGAGCAGTGCTGTGGAGGTCGCTCAGGGAACGAAACGTGCCAGAACACCTGGACCTGCTGGGGTGAAGGATATGTACGATGGGGCTAAGGCAGCCACGCCCAACCCCCTTGTGAGACAACTCGCCCGGACCGGCCAACCACTACATTTTCGTGATTGGTCGATCTACGATAGAAGAGCTGAGTAGAAGCGGAACTGGACGAAGTGCCGGTGCATACCGAGTTTTGTGCAGTTCTTTCTGCTTCTTTCCGATTCGTTCTGCGCACTTAAGTAGCAGAATATTGTATGAGTAAGAACGTAGGCTCCTTTGGGATAGTGGAATAGCCCAAGAGCTGAGGCCATGCATACGCAATCTCCACGTTGGTGTCACTTATTTACTTTACTTACTTGTTGTTCATTTTCACAAAGCGAGCTCATCAGCTTATTGATATATAATTAAGAGATGGTCGAGATCAGACATCTATTATAAAAAAGTAAAGAAAAATGAGTCTGCCTCCAGAATCCGCTACGGGAACTTACTTGTAGTGACAAAGCCATTGGTTTCGGAAATGCGAATTTTGAGGCTGAGCTTACAATTACGGAACGCGCTGTACTACTCTCAATATAACTTCTTCACGATACATACTAGAGCTTTGTAGATTCTACTTGTATTATTGTATTACTAGGCAAGATACTGGTGTTTTAAATGATTCGCTTTTACGAATGCGCGAGAAAGCAAAAGGTTCGGAACGCCTGAGAGGGAAACTGTGTGACGGACAATGTGAGCAAGTTTGGTCTCACTATGGCCGAGAGCGACCGCAAGGAACGTTTATACAGTGATTATTTCCGTCCCGGACATGATTTCTTAAAAAATCTAACTGTATAACTCGATTATCTAAGCATCGTCAAAATATGGCGTTCGACCGGTAAAGGTATTAAAATTTCTTTGGTCCCGTATGGACAATCTGCACCCATACGGCGCAGATTCTGGCACGGAACTCATTATTTAAGAAGTCGCAGTTGAAGGAAACTGGTGTTCAAAAATTGATTTCAGCATTCTGCTAAACCGGTTCTCTTGCTGACGGATCGTTCCAGAGTCACACTATTCGAGGTGAAACGCTTTCGCCTTAGCCGATGTCGGGGACCACAACTACTGATTGTGAGTGGAAAAGGTGAAAATAGTATGTAACAGGAAGGCCTCTGTTCTCTTGAAATATCATAAGCTATTCCAGGATGGCCACTACTGTATTGTCGAGTGCCGTGCCTCAATGAAGGCCCAAGTCTTGACGAAACGTTACCTATGAATCACCTTTGCCATTAATAATGCGCCATGTCTTGTCTGAGTGTGTGTGTGCGTGTTTGTGTGTATGTGTGTGTTTGTGTGTGTTTGTGTGTGTGTCACGAAATTCCCTAGGTTCTGGATATTCATCTGAGAGAGACCGGGTTATATGTGTGTAATGGGTGTACCATCTCATTTCTGTAAGGAAGCACTGTCTAAGGTATTTCCAGCATACATGACGTGAGTGGAGGCCCGCCCACAATGGGCGGAGAGTGTGCTGGAGTGGACAGCGTTTCCTACAAGCTCTCATGATTCCGGAAATTCTCAGAGAGCGGAAAAAGGTTTAGTAGAGAAAGAGGGAAGGATAAATATCAAAGATGGGCGTAGCGTCTACAAAAGTGGGCGGAGTTGCTACTGAACTTATAACTCGGTTTCAAGAAGTCCTCGTTCTGAAGACCGGAAGAAAGGGCTGAGTGTCGGCGGAGGAAAGGAGACCAAACGCCACTTATGGGCAAAGCATGCCCAAGAGGGCGGAGTACTATAGTCAAATGAAAATCCTTGTATCCCAGTTTAAACGACTTTCTCTCGAATGATTCGTTTTTGATTGAACAACAAATGTTGCTATTCCTAAAGAATTTCAATTAGATTGATTCCCCAATTCGCTCATTTCAACTACTTGGCAACCGGTCTTATGCCATCCCCCTGTTCGATGCTTGACGAAGAAGTTGTTTTTGAGAAAAAAATAAAGAGAAAATAAATTATAATGTGGATAGGAAATATCAATAAAAAATTACCGTATTTTCAAGTCAGCATTCGGTTTCCCTTCTATATCTACCGAACTTTTCCCTGTAGCCTGCAGAGAGTTTGTAGAAGAAATCTTCCTGTGCGCCTTTTCACGAAATTTCTAGGTTGAATTATTATTATGGGGCTAGAGTATTTTGGATTTCTCAGCTTTCAGTGTTGATTTTCCTATTCCATTCTTTCCTGATATGACAACTGAAAAGGCTGCAACTGAAAGGCACTGATTATGAAGATGTTTTAAGTCGCTTTGTGGTATGCAACCTCCAAACACCAACAGAGCGGTGGTGAATACGTTCTCGTCGATTTCCCAAAACTTCAAACATAGTTCAAGCAGCGTTCAAATTGGACGTTTGTCTAAAATCATGAGCGAAGCTTCACTTTGGAGATATTTTTAGAGAGAAGTTTTTTCTGCACATGAATTCTTTATAATTTACTTACCCAGGAAGGTCTTATGTAAGATTCTCTCAAAGTTCGCCGATCTTTTCCAATGACACGGCCGGTTCCACCGTAAATTGTAGGCGATAATGGTAAATATTGGCCCAGCTGAAACTGAAGGCGGGATGGCATAAGACCGGTTGCCAAGTAGTTGAAATGAGCGAATTGGGGAATCAATCTAATTGAAATTCTTTAGGAATAGCAACATTTGTTGTTCAATCAAAAACGAATCATTCGAGAGAAAGTCGTTTAAACTGGGATACAAGGATTTTCATTTGACTATATACTCCGCCCTCTTTGGGCGTGCTTCGCCCATAAGTGGCGTTTGGTCTCCTTTCCTCCGCCGACACTCAGCCATTTCTTCCGGTATCCAGGACCAGGACTTTTTGAAAGCGAGTTATAAGTTCAGTAGCGAACTCCGCCCACTTTTGTAGACGCCACGCCCATCTTTGATATTTATCCTTCCCTCTTTCTCTACTAAGCCTTTTTCCGCTCTCTGAGAATTTCCGGAATTACGAGAGCTTGTAGGAAACGCTGTACACTTCAGGACACGCTCCGCCCATTGTGGGCGGGCCTCCAGTCACGTCATGTATGCTGGAAATACCTTAGACAGTGCTTCCTTACAGAAATGAAATGGTACACCCATTCCACGCATAACCCGGTCTCTCCAGATGAATATCCAGAACGTAGGGAATTTCGTGACACACAGGCACGCACACACGCAAACACACACACAAACACACAAACACACAAACACAAACACGCACACTCAGACAGACATGGCGCATTAGTCATGGAAGATGACTCATCGATAACGTTTCGTCAAGGCTTGGGCCTTCATTAAGGCACGGCACAGTAGTGAGTAGTGGCCATCCTGGAATAGCTTATGATATTTCAAGAGAACAGAGGCCTTCCTGTTAGATACTATTTTTCACCTTTTCCACTCACAATCTGTAGTTGTGGTCCCCGACATCGGCCAAGGCGAAAGCGTTTCACCTCGAATAGTGTGACTCTTCACACAGAAGTTCTGTAAGGAATATGTGTGAGTGCACTACGGTAAAATATTGAGAATCTTCAAGGGCGAAGTAAGCGTTTCACACTTGGACTAGTGTGAATGAATAGCGTATTGATTTTCCTGACAGTCGCGATCTGACTATTTCAAGGATTCAAATCGATACTTCTCTGACAACGATCCGTTGCACATACGAAAGTATACTCCCGTAGTTTTAGAGTGCAAATCTACTGCTGAAATCAATTTTTGAACACTCAGTTTATGCTTTCATAGTTGTGCGACTTAATCCTTATATAATGATTCGCGCTGTACCAGAACTTTCCGCCGCTCGATGTGCGCAGATTGTGCCAGGCAACGGTGGAAACCCCACCAGAATTACATACGTTACCAAAGGAATCGACACTCTTAACATATTTTGACGATGCTTAGATAATCGAGTTATACAGTTAGATTTTTTAAGAAATCATGTCCTGGTGACGAAATAATGCACTGTTTAAAACGGTTCCTTGCGGTCGCTCTCGGCCATAGTGAGACCAAACTTGCTCACATTGTCCGTCACACAGTTTCCCTCTCAGGCGTTCCGAACCTTTTGCTTTCTCGCGCATTCGTAAAGCGAATCATTTAAAACACCAGTATCTTGCCTAGTAATTAGGTTGGAAAGAAAGTTCTGCGACACTTTTTCAAATTTTTGTTTTTAATTTTATCTTTTTTGTTTACAACTCCTGACCGGTCTTATATCTACCATGAGTGTCCACCACTTGTCTTCAACGCTCAAAAATTTCTTGATGCTCCTTTGCCAAAACCCAGCGGAGTGCGGGTCGAGAAAGGAGGCGACCTCACTTTCGAGTTGGAGTTGATCGTCTAATTATTTCGTCATCAAGATGATGATTTAAGGTCCAGGATAGGTGGCAGTCTTATTATAGCTCGACCAGGGGAATACGCTAAGAGAGGTAAGAAATCTTGCCGCAGCTCCAGAATTTCTTACCGGGCTCATTTCGGATCATGGTGATTCGCAATGTCATGAAAGAAATTAAATATTGTCGCGGTACGAGGGCTCTTGACGAGCTGCCTCGGCCAGCTTCTGAGTTTCGCAGCCTAGACCTCTACCTACACAATGGTGCCCATAACGAAGAATTTGTAGTTGAGCTTCCGTAAGAGCCCTACCTGTAATGGAGTGTGGGACGCTGCTGGCTTCTTATAAAAATATCAAAAGATCGAAAGCGCTGTAAAGCTGAAACACGCTGTAGCGGTGCACGACATGCCTATTGAAGCGATTGCAGATAGTGCTGGTCTTTGACACGAATCCACAGTTATGGAGACATTTGTACTAGACAGTGACTCGGAGTGTGGATTTACCAGTGGTTGGGATTTTTTGAATTTTCTTGGTTAACTATTGACTGCAGCACTTATATCCACCTCGTGGATTAAAGCCACGAAATGCTCTACCATTTGTTAGTCATAAATGTTACCTATTGAATTTTTCAAAAAAGAAAGAAAATTTTAGAAAGAGTGTCGCAGAACTTTCTTTCTCGTATAAACCCCCTAGTAATACAATAATACAAGTAGAATCTACAAAGCTCTAGTATGTATCGTGAAGAAGTTATATTGAGAGTAGTACAGCGCGTTCCGTAATTGTAAGCTCAGCCTCAAAATTCGCATTTCCGAAATAAGCACTGTTTAGTAATTCTTCTACCGTTACCAATGGCTTTGTCACTACAAGTAATTCCCGTAGCGGATTCTGGAGGCAGACTCATTTTTCTTTACT
>MU869926.1:3630-19958 GCA_036418205.1 Ostertagia ostertagi | reverse complement strand
ACTGGAACGATCCGTCAGCAAGAGAACCGGTTTAGCAGAATGCTGAAATCAATTTTTGAACACCAGTTTCCTTCAACTGCGACTTCTTAAATAATGAGTTCCGTGCCAGAATCTGCGCCGTATGGGTGCAGATTGTCCATACGGGACCAAAGAAATTTTAATACCTTTACCGGTCGAACGCCATATTTTGACGATGCTTAGATAATCGAGTTATACAGTTAGATTTTTTAAGAAATCATGTCCTGGTGACGAAATAATGCACTGTTTAAAACGGTTCCTTGCGGTCGCTCTCGGCCATAGTGAGACCAAACTTGCTCACATTGTCCGTCACACAGTTTCCCTCTCAGGCGTTCCGAACCTTTTGCTTTCTCGCGCATTCGTAAAGCGAATCATTTAAAACACCAGTATCTTGCCTAGTATTAGGTTGGAAAGAAAGTCCTGCAACACTTTTTCAAATTTTTGATTTTAATTTTATCTTTTTTGTTTACAACTCCTGACCGGTCTTATATCTACCATGAGTGTCCACCACTTGTCTTCAACGCTCAGAAAATTTCTTGATGCCTTTGCCAAAACCCAGCGGAGTGCGGGTCGAGAAAGGAGGCGACCTCACTTTCGAGTTGGAGTTGATCGTCTAATTATTTCGTCATCAAGATGATGATTTAAGGTCCAGGATAGGTGGCAGTCATTTATAGCTCGACCAGGGGAATACGCTAAGAGAGGTAAGAAATCTTGCCGCAACTCCAGAATTTCTTACCGGGCTCATTTCGGATCATGGTGATTCGCAATGTCATGAAAGAAATGAATATTGTCGCGGTACGAGGGCTCTTGACGAGCTGCCTCGGCCAGCTTCTGAGTTCCGCAGCCTAGACCTCTACCTACACAATGGTGCCCATAACGAAGAATTTGTAGTGGAGCTTCCGTAAGAGCCCTACCTGTAATGGAGTGTGGGACGCTGCTGGCCTCTTATAAAAATATCAAAAGATCGAAAGCGCTGGTAAAGCTGAAACACGCTGTAGCGGTGAACGACATGCCTATTGAAGCGATTGCAGATAGTGTTGGTCTTTGAGAGAAAAAAAAAAAAAAAAAAAAAAAAAAAAAAAAAAAAAAAAAAAAAAAAAAAAAAAAAAAAAAAAAAAAAAAAAAAAAAAAAAAAAAAAAAAAAAAAAAAAAAAAAAAAAAAAAAATTCAACCATCTCTTAATTATATCAATAAGCTGATGAGCTCGCTCTGTGAAAATGAACCAAAAGTAAGTAACGTAGTAATAAGTGACACACGTGGGAGATTGCGTAGTGATTCTCAGCTCTTTTTTGTTTTATCACTACCAAAGGAGCTCTAGTTCTTACTATACAATTATTCCTGTACTTTAAGTGCGCAGAACGAAATCGGGAAAGAAGCAGAAAGAATTGACAAAACTCGGTATGCACCGGCACTTCGTCCAGTTCCGCTTCTACTCAGCTCTTCTATCGTAGATCGACCAATCACGAAAATGTAGTGGTTGGCCGGTCCGGGCGAGTTGTCTCACAAGAGGGTTGGGCGTGGCTGCCTTAGCCCCATCGTACATATCCTTCACCAGAGAGATCAGGTGTTCTGGCACGTTCCGTTCCCTGAGCGCTCTCCATAGTACTGCTCGCGGTAGCCGGTCGAACGCCTTCTCCAGGTCGAGGAAGGCTAGGTAGCAGGGTCGGCGCTTTTCTCGATACTTCTCCATCACTTGCCTGCGATGAAGATGGCATCCGTTGTAGACCTTTCGGGCATGAACCCGAACTGTTCCTGGGAGATCGGGACCAGCTCCCGCAGTTTCGAGTCCAGTTGCTCGCACAATTTCATTGTGAGAGAAGTCAACCATTGCGCCACCTTTCTTCTTTGAAGATGGAAGTGATAGTACTTGCTCTCCAGGCATCTGGCATCCTTCCTTCCGCAGTTACGTTGTTGAGGAATCGGTGAGCCATCCTATCCCGTACTCTCCGAGCGCCTTCCATGCCTCGATTGGCACCCCATCTGGACCCAACCGCCTTTCCAACCTTCATCTTCCTTAGTTCTTGACGAACCTCATCCTCTGTCCAGAGTGAGATAGGGACCAGCCATCGTCTCCTCTTGCAAGGTGTCTTTGTGGTTGAATCGCTCGTCAGTAAAGGATAAAATAAAAGGATAAAGCATTTGCCGTTGATCAATCCCTTTTTGGGATGCGGCACGCATTCTACTTCCATTTGTACATTCGTAGTGGCGTTTGAATGCGATGTGGCCTATACAATGACTTGCAAAACTATATCGCGACACTCGCCATCGCCCGGCTACGCCGGGCTCTGCTCCTTCTTGGAGTCGGAATGCCCGGCGTAGCCAGGCGATGCGACTGGTTTGGGCATTTTTTCAATTCGCACACGTCATATAGCAAGTATTGATTGGGTGCTGTGGAAATTCCTTCGGGTCACGTGCTACCGATCGATATCGATCGAAAATATCGGTTTTTGCGCAGAGAGCTCCGTTGGGGTCAGGAATTCGCAGTATTGATTGGGTGCTGTAGTAAGAGTGAAATTTCTTCGGGTCACGTGCCATCGATCGATATCGATCGAAAATATCGGTTTTTGCGCAGAGGGCTCCGTTGGGGTCAGAAATCGCAGTATTGATTGTATGGAAGTGAGAGTGGAAATACCTTCGAGTCACATGCTAATTCGATACGATTACATGACTACTTGAACTCTCCCCTATGTTCTCTGCTGAGAAAGGCCAGAGCACAGACGATTAGAGAACGGTGCCTGGCTCGGCTTCAAATCCCAACCAAGAAGGTGAGAGCTCTAGGACTAAGCCTTGAAGGGAGGAGGGACTCCGTAGTGGATGAATCAATTTTACTGTGGCAAAGTTTGAATAAATAAGATCACAGTAATCATAAAGCGGTGGTTAAGCGAGATAGCGCAGGCGAGTGCGTCAAATCGAGGAGGTTTGAAGGGCCGGGTTCAAGTTGTCCGTAGTCCATTTGATACGCCTACTGACTGGGCGCCATTCTCTGCGGGACTCACTGCCTCCATCCACAGTGAATCCTTGAGAATTCTAAGCGTTTGAATTCATTCCATCTACAATTTCCTCAATGCAGAGTGGGGAATCCATGAGCCAGGGAGATTGTAGCCTCTGCTAGGGGGATGGGGGGTGAGGGCAGTCACTTGACATGCGTGAGAAGCTAGAATGTTCGAATTTACACTATTTCGCTTGAGAGAGCGCTAGGCGCAGACTGAAGCGTCGTCACGTGGTCCCAACCCCAACCCACTTTGCACAAAAAACTGAGTCACAGAGGGTTGGAAAAATGATGAGGCTAGCAAGTGGCTCTGGAAGAATGGCAGAGGAACATCAGGGAGCTCTCGTAATGGAAGTGTCGTTTGAAATGCGAGTGTTGTGAAACTGAATTCCCTTTTATCCCCACACCATTGAATTTTTTTTGCTCAATGTGGCTCAGGGGAGGGGAGGGCAGTCGCCGCCGCGCGCGCATGGCATGTTCGACATAGTGGAAGCTCGAACATTCCAGCTTTTCACGCATGTCAAGTGACTGCCCTCACCCCCGACCCCCCTGAATTTGCCACATTCCCCCTGGCTCACGGATTTCCCGCTCCGCACTGAGGAAACTGTAGCTGGCAATGAATTTAAACGCTCAGGATTTTTAGGGATTCGCTGTGGGTGGCGGCAGCGGGTCCCGCAACGAATGGCGACCTTTAAAAGTTCTCCCACCCTCCTACTCTCAACCTTATTGGAACTCTCTGCGCAAAAATCGGTATTTTCTGTCGATATCGATCGACATCATGTATCCCGATGAAATTTTTATTCTGACCACGCGCAATGTGGCTGGCTTGGGGGGGGGACAGTCGCACTCGAGGCACGTGTGGCAGCAGGAAATTCGCGAGCCAGGGGGAATGTGGCCAATTCAGGGGGGTCGGGGGTGAGGGCAGTCACTTGACATGCGTGAGAAGCTAGAATGTTCGAGATGACACTACTTCGCTAAGCTGCGGAGGCCACTGCCCCCCTCCGACCTTATTCGAGCCTTCTGCTCAAAAACCGGCATTTTCTATGGATATCGATCGACATCATGTATCCCGATGAAATTTTTATTCTGACCACGCCACGGCGGCAATGTGGCTTGGGGGGGACAGTCGCACTCGAGGCACGTGTGGCAGCAGGAAATTCGCGGGAGCCAGGGGGAATGTGGCCAATTCAGGGGGGTCGGGGGTGAGGGCAGTCACTTGACATGCGTGAGAAGCTAGAATGTTCGAGATGACACTACTTCGCTAAGCTGCGGAGGCCACTGCCCCCTCCGACCTTATTCGAGCCTTCTGCTCAAAAACCGGCATTTTCTATGGATATCGATCGACATCATGTATCCCGATGAAATTTTTACTCTGACCACGGCGCAATGTGGCGGCTTGGGGGGGGGACAGTCGCACTCGAGGCACGTGTGGCAGCAGGAAATTCCGCGAGCCAGGGGGAATGTAGCCAATTCAGAGGGGTCGGGGGTGAGGGCAGTCACTTGACATGCGTGAGAAGCTAGAATGTTTTCGAATTCCAGCTATCCGCTTGAGACGAACGCTGGGGGGACTAGAACTGAAGGTGGTCCCGGGTGTCCCAGCCCCAACAAACTTTGCACAAAAAACCGAGTCACAGAGGGTTGGAAAAATTATGAGGCTAGCAAGTGGCTCTGGAAGAATGGAATGGCAGAGGAACATCAGGGAGCTCCCGTAATGTAAGTGTCTCGTTTGAAATGCGAGTGTTCTGAAACTAAATTCCCTTTTATCCCCACACCATTGAATTTTTTTGCTCAATGTGGCTTAGGGGAATGGAGGGGGGGGGGCAGTCGCCGCCGCGGCGCATGGCATGTTCGACATAGTGGAAGCTCGAACATTCCAGCTTTTCACGCATGTCAAGTGACTGCCCTCACCCCCGACCCCCCTGAATTTGCCACATTCCCCCTGGCTCACGGATTTCCCGCTCCGCACTGAGGAAACTGTAGCTGGCAATGAATTTAAACGCTCAGGATTTTTAGGGATTCGCTGTGGGTGGCGGCAGCGGGTCCCGCAACGAATGGCGACCTTTGAAAGTTCTCCCACCCTCCTACTCTCAACCTTATTGGAGCCTCTCTGCGCAAAAACCGATATTTTCGATCGATATCGATCGATGGCATGTCACCCGAAGGAATTTCCACTCTTCCTATAGCACCCAGCCAATACTGCGATTTCTAGCCCTAACGGAGCCCTCTGCGCAAAAATCGATATTTTCGATCGATATCGATCGATGGCATGTGACCCGATGAATTTCCACTTTTACTACAGCACCCAATCAATACTGCGATTCCCAGCCTCCTTCGAGCCCTCTGCGCAAAAACCGATATTTTCGATCGATATCGATCGATGGCATGTGACCCGATGAGATTTCACTTTTACTACAGCAACCAATCAATACTGTGATTCCCAGCCTCCTTCGAGCCCTCTGCGCAAAAACCGATATTTTCGATCGATATCGATCGATGGCATGTGACCCGATGAATTTCACTTTTACTACAGCAACCAATCAATACTGTGATTCCCAACCTCATTCGAGCCCTCTGCGCAAAAACCGATATTTTCAATCGATATCGATCGATAGCATGTGACCCGATAGAATTTCGACTTTTACACGGCCCCCAATCAACACTGTGATTCCCAACCTCATTCGAGCCCTCTGCGCAAAAACCGATATTTTCAATCGATATCGATCGATAGCATGTGACCCGATAGAATTTCGACTTTTACACAGCAACCAATCAATACTGTGATTCCCAGCCTCCTTCGAGCCCTCTGCGCAAAAACCGATATTTTCGATCGATATCGATCGATGGCATGTGACCCGATGAGATTTCCACTTTTACTACAGCAACCAATCAATACTGTGATTCCCAGCCTCCTTCGAGCCCTCTGCGCAAAAACCGATATTTTCGATCGATATCGATCGATGGCATGTGACCCGATGAGATTTCCACTTTTACTACAGCAACCAATCAATACTGTGATTCCCAGCCTCCTTCGAGCCCTCTGCGCAAAAACCGATATTTTCGATCGATATCGATCGATGGCATGTGACCCGATGAATTTCCACTTTTACTACAGCAACCAATCAATACTGTGATTCCCAGCCTCCTTCGAGCCCTCTGCGCAAAAACCGATATTTTCGATCGATATCGATCGATGGCATGTGACCCGATGAAATTTCCACTTTTACTACAGCAACCAATCAATACTGTGATTCCCAGCCTCCTTCGAGCCCTCTGCGCAAAAACCGATATTTTCGATCGATATCGATCGATGGCATGTGACCCGATGAATTTCACTTTTACTACAGCAACCAATCAATACTGTGATTCCCAGCCTCCTTCGAGCCCTCTGCCTAGAGACGGATGCTTTCAACAGGGTTCCGCGTAAGCCCCGCCCCCGGTTATCAAACAGACAGACAGACACACCAAATTACTGGTTTATATATACGAAGTTAACGATACCCCAAATTTTGGGTTTCTGAAGTTACGAGAAACTCAGCACGAAAATGGCTAATGCCATTCGATTCAGCGTGTAAAGAAACCTACAAATGAGAATCTTCAAACAGATTTGTCAAATTCCAGAAATCTAGGATCAAAAATTGAAAAAACGGCCGTTGCAAAATTATACGACATAGCAGAAATTTTGACAATTTTTTTACTTCACTAAAATTTTTTCAAACTACTCCACAGTCGTAATAGCACTGTATTGTAGGTGAGCAGGCCACGGATTCGCCGTAAGACCTTTCACCCTGAGGAGCTTATCTGACATGTTATCTGCCAATTTTTGTATGCCTAATCCTAGATACGTGCGTAATTTTTCGAGTAGCTTCTTCTGCAGGAGATGCATGGAATTGTGCCGATTCTTCCAGGAACAAACACTATAGGCAGGATTGCCCCATGGGTTTTCCATCGGATTTAGACCTTGCTAAAAAGTAGACCATCCGAGTGAATCTTCATGGTAGGCTACAAAGCAAGTGTAAGCCAGCTCAGCACATGAATATCAGCGCTGTACTGCTGAGAAGTACGCCAATGATGACGATTCTGCATCGTAGACGGTAGAACGCGATGATTGAGCCACTTATTGGTAGTCGGTGGAGTCCCTTTCGTTGAACCGTGAAGACCACGTCTAGCTTGCCATACCAACTGTAGGTTGTGCAGCGCTACCAAGCTCATCTTCGAGGGTGAGATGGAATTTCCGCTCGAATCATCTTTGCACTAGTGTTACCTATCTGGCTGACTCGGAGAAATATTTTCTTTCTTCGAAGAACTACCTGCAAAAGCCAACAACAAATAAGTTGTTTGGCATCTCGCCCCAAGTGCAATCTGTACGAAAAGCTAACAGATTTACCGAACACGATAATGTGCTCTGACACCACCGGCTATCGTCTACGATGCAGAATCGTCATCATCGGCATACTTCTTAGCACTACAATGCGGTTATAGATGTTACTGAGCCGACCTCAACTCGCTTTGTAGCCTACCATGAAGATTCACTCGGATGGTCTACTTTTTAGCAAGGTCTAAATCCGATGGAAAAGTCATGGGGCATTCCTGCCCATAGTGTTTGTTCCTGGAAAAATCGGCACAATACCATACATCTCCTGCAGAAGAAGCTACTCGAAAAAATTCGCACTCTTAGTGTCGCAGGCGTACGAAGTTATTACGGTGTATCTAGGATTAGGCATACAAAAATTGGCAGATAACATGTCAGATAGGCTCCTCAGGGTGAAGGCGCCTCAACGGCGAATCCGTGGCCTGCTCACCTACAATACAGTGCTATTACGACTGTGGAGTAGTTTGGAAAAATTTTAGTGAAGTAAAAAAATTTGTCAAAATTTCTGCTATGTCGTATAATTTTGCAACGGCCGTTTTTTCAATTTTTTGATCCTAGATTTCTGGAATTTGACTAATCTGTTTGAAGATTCTCTATTGTAGGTTTCTTTACACGCTGAATCGAATGGCATTAGCCATTTTCGTGCTGAGTTTCTCGTAAGTCCAGAAACCCAAAATTTGGGGTATGTCGTATAGTTTTGCAACGGAGTGTATAATGACTTGCGGGGGCCGGCCGGATGTTCAAGTTAGTGTTTTTTAGTCTTCCCAGACAAGACTGGAACCAACTAACTGACCAGGAGGGATGGAAGGCTTGGTTGGCACGGCCGGGCCTCAGGACCCCAGGAGTTCACCCTGGGCCGCTCCACATTGTCACGTCCACCTTACCGCTAACACTTCCGCCCCCGTCAATAAAGGATCAACAGTGCTTATTTCTCCCACCTCTTCCATATTTAAAGGAGGAATTCACGATTAGAATGAAGGTCGAAGAAAGGGAAACTGACCTAGTTGAGGGACCCACGGACCTCCTGAGGGTGCGAACTGACGCGCAATTCGCATGGAAAAATTTGACCTCGGCGACCTATCATGCCTCAAAGCTGGCGGGTCCGGCGATCTCCGCCCACCGATCATCTGATCACTCGCCGTAGTTCAATACGTGGCGAGTGATTAGATAGCTGAGAGAGCGTAGTGTTGAAGAGGGCACAGCGATGAGAGTCGCATCAATGCTCGAATCAACGGGCAAGGAAGGGGTACCATTTCTCGGGTTCTGGGCCGTTTCTCATGGTTCTTCCTTCTTTCGTGTACCACTCACCATCCCTAGGTTAATTTGAAATGGGTTGCTTTTTCATCGTGAATTCGTCCTTTAAGTTGGCTTCTTCAAGATGGCACCGATGCTTCTCTTCACGCTCTTTACCACCCTTCTTTCTCTCTTCTAGTTTAACCTGTGTCCCATTTCCAGGCCTCTTCTGACATTGCCGATGTGGCCGTGCAAATCACTTGTAGATACAATGTGGTCACAATGCTGTTTCATTTTAGCGGCGCAATTCATAAGCAATGTACGTCCTTATCATCTCAACCTTTGTTACTTCTACATACAAAAGACTGCAGAATATAGCGACAAAGTCCCATTCCAAAGAGTTGCAATACGACTGAGACGTCAAACATTTTTCTCCTGATAAGGAACCGACAGTTATTCGTATATGTTAACCCTGCTTGAATAGCTGCAGGTTGGCAGGATAAGAACTTCTGAGGAGTATAAAATCGGTTCTCGATAGATAATTGTTGCATACCAGTTGGCGCCGACGGTGTTGAGCGGACAACACAATTCTGCAGCAAGATGGAACGGTGCGGCAGAAATTCAGCTCTATATACCACAAAGACTTGATTTGCTCTTTACGCTAATTCTATCCGCTTTCTTCTTACTCTCCGCGCTATCTCTGGACCGTAGAGCCACCCTGGATTTCAATTTCGTCCACCATGTTGCGAGCCCCTCCACCATTGGCTTTTGACCTTCCCTCTTCCGCCATCCATTGTCTGCTTTTATCCGATCTCATTACTGCCTCTGAACCGGTTTAGAAGATGGAGGGTGGTAGAAAAAAGAGTCACTTCGCCCTTGGCGCACATCATCAAATTTTTCGTCGCACAGGGGAATGCCGTTGTTAATGAATGTTTTACGGCGGAATATTCCTTAGGTGTTCCCCCGTAAACAGAAGCAGGCCCTCCTTCACTGCCCCCGCCGTCTTCAGAATATGACGTCACCGTCGAGCTCAACGAGGCTTACCGTAATCGCTCCGGCCTGAAGCTGCTACATAATTTCTTCAATGATTAACTGGTGAATAGCTTCCCAGAGACATTAGCTGTGACTGTGCAAGACCGCTTTTGACCAGCGTTTCAGGGACGTCGTAATGGTCTATGGTACCTCGACGACCTCGTTGAGCTCGTACCGTGAACCATGTTTCCGTGGGAAAATCTTCTGATGTCGTCGGTGTAGAAGGCTGTCATGTAACTTTTGATAGATTAGAATGTGCTCTTTAATATTCAGTTGGGCTCATTTGGTTTGGTTTCGCAACGCGCGATAATTACATTTTAATCGTGTAGGACAGTGACTTTTTTGCCCCCCCCCCCTTGTATAAATCGCATAGGAAGTTTCGTCTGTTTTGATGCATGGCTCACTCACCAGAAGCAACTGATCTCCTTTCGCCGACTAATGCCCACCTCATTCCCGCTTTTTAAGACCTCTCGAAACTGATTTTAAGGACTTTCATGACACGCCGTCCACTTTAGGACACGCGCGGCCCATTTTCGGGGCTCTGCTCATGTCACGCTGGGAGCACCTTGCTTTCCCACACAATTTTTTCTGCTTTATATCCTCACGGAAATATAAACTTGTTCACCAGGAATTTGAGAACACCCAACCCACCAAAGGTTCCTTTTCGATCTAGCTTATCGCACCATTTTTCTTATTTTTACCCATTTTTCTCCGGTCTCTAGGCTGTTTTGGAATCAAATTTGAGATACTTTCCCTTTCTTCTCTATGATTGTGGAAGAATTATATCAGTCCAATACTCTGAATTATCTACCAATTCCAGACGAGTTTTTTCAATAGCTTGTACGCCATGATCCTTTCGTAAAAAGGCGAACTTGCTAAGGACGCCAAAACCTCATATGTGATGGTATTAGGCTCCAGCCAGGGTCAAGCGTGCGTTGAGGAATCCTCGACATGTCACAGAGGGGGGGTCGTATTGGCCCGCGCTGGGGAAGAGATCGGGCCCGATTGATACAGTAGGATCATCGTCGGAGGACAAACATCAAGGATCGAGTCGATGCCAGGCCAGAGTATTTCCAATAACAATTGATTCCGCCCACACAAAATCTTCGTGATTTAGAGGTGTCCGCTTAGCAATTCTTAGTTACTTCAGTGTTTTATCACCACACAAGTTAAAGAATCCGAAATTCGCACGTTTTCCAAGGATATTTTCTTTCAAGTGAGTCCTCAAATCTGAAGGGATGTGAAGCACACGGCGCATCCCAGAGTGGGCCCAGTTGGTTGCGCGCGCTTCAGCTACGGCTCTCTGGAGAAAGAATCTCAATTCAGGAAAATCAAGAGGATTCTGAAAGGGTTCATGTGAAATTACAGGAGGAGTACACTATTCAACAAGAAACGCAGCCTTCAGCGTCAAATTCACAAGCATGTAACCTTTAAAGTTGAGATACGCTAAACAATTTTACACTTTTTGAAAGAGAAAAGCACGAGGATTTCCGAATCTGCTCCTACTTCAGTATATAATCGCCCTGAAAGGAGCTATAGTCGTTGAAATAGTGCCAATGTAGCGAAAAAGTACCTTTCGGCGGTACTCGGGCAAAAATCCTCAACGTGGCCATTTTTTAAATAGTGGACGTATTAGCAGTTCTAAAACCGTTAATAGAGCAAATCTTCTAGTTTATGATGACGTATTAACTTTTCAGATTGGATGAGTTTGAACGGAGTTATGGCTTTGGAAAGCGTAAAAACTCGCACTCATCACGAATTTTCCTCGTTAATTTTGCAAAAATCCTCAACGTGGCCATTTTTTGAATACTGGACGTATGAAGCTGCTTTAGCAACCGTTTGATAGAAAATCTTCTAGTTTTGTCTGCCATATTAACTTTTGAATTTGACGAAAATGAAGCAAGTTATGGCTTCGGAAAGTGTAAAAACTCGTGCTCATCATGAATTTTCCTCGTTAATTGATCTAAATTTGTTATTTCTTAAATTTTTGTAATTTCAATACTGATTAGAAAGAGCTCTTCACAAAACTCCCAAATCTGCTTTCAGATTGAAAATTCGTCATATTTGAAGAAAGTTATAATCATTTGAATATTTGTTCAAATTTCAATAGTAGATAAGCTGCTCCACGGTCAACGCCAAAGATCAGTCAACACACAGCTGGCTAAGGCGGTTACAAGGCTTCTTTCAAGCGAAAGGGGGACGTGTAAATTGAGAACCATACTCTGTGTAGTACTAAAATTTGGTAAGTCTTGAAGGAAATAAATAAAGAAGAGATGTTGTCATAGTATGCCATTTTTAGTGACTAGTTTGTCGTTTTTTGCTCCGTTTCTCGTTTGCTCGTTTGGTAGGACTCATCAATAATGATCATTCTTTGACTTTTTCACTTTTGTACTTCTTAAACGAATTTTTTTGGTGGACGGTGGGGTAGCAGGGCTTTTTTATGAACAGTTTTAGGGGAGAATTTAATGATTTAATGATTTATTATCGGCATTCTAATTAAATACATGACAAACTCAAGTAATTTAACAATCTTTTCATAGTTCGGCTTTTGAAGAGGGTCGTTTCATGGACTTCGGCCTCTGGCGGAGGGAGGGGGGTCGTATTTCCAAATTTTCCTCGACGCCTCGCTTGACCTTGGTTCCAGTACATAATGATTCGATCCTACGTAGTAGGGGGTTGTCTCATAATTCTGTTTCAATTTCGACACTTTTGTTTATTCAAGTTTTATCTCTTCTAGGAAACAACTGATCAATAGCATAACCACCATCATGGTCACTGATATGCGTGCATTTGCTAGTGAGCGTTTGGAAGCTTCCAGCCCAGAATGAAGGAAACTGGGGGTTGAAGAATTTGGAGAAGTCGTTTTTGGGGTGGTCGCAATCTTTAACTTTCTTCTCTGGCAGATGCTTATTCAGGGCGCAGGGGAGGCGATAGTCCGATAGAGCGATGCCAATGCTATATGGTGGATGAGGTATCGTGGCCCTGGCTATCTCCCTCAGAACGTGGTGAGTTGGCATTGCAATGTGAGGTCTGGCGTACATTCGGAGAAAGGAGAATCTGAGACGTTTCTGACGATTCCCTCGCAACCCCGAAGCCAGCCTAGAGGGCTATTCCGCGCTGACTTTAGCAATGCTTGTCTTCATACATTGAAGTGGTTCCCAAACCAGGCCACCTAGCGAATCCAATAAAACGAGAGCGATATTCTCAGAAAACGGAGTTCGGGCTTTGGTTGAGCTGGCTGCGAGGCAGCCATCAGACGTGCCGCATGTTGTTGTCGCAGTGGACTCATGACTCATTTCCACTGGTGACCGATTAGGGAAGGCTCTGCTTTTGCCGTCCCAGAATGGATTTTCCCCAGATGGTCAGGCGTGCTTCCCGCTCATGGTCGGCCGGACCATAAGGTTTCCATCAAAACTTCATTCTGCAGCAGTCCTTGCCATACTGATGGCGTGACTCTTGAAGCATACTTTAACATACTAACGTATTCTTAGACGGAAGAAATTTGAAATTTAATAGAAGTGAGACGGAAATTATGAGACAACCCCATATAAACTTCGTCTGTCCGTCACAGGTCCGTCTCCACATTCACTAGTTTCTGTAAACCCTCCTGAAGAGACAAGACGTACAGACACACATAAGCTGGGCGGAATCCTACTCACAATGGGCGTGGCGTGCCAAATGAGAATTACTAACGAAGAAAATTCTAAATATGCTTCCAAGACTGAAGATCGGAGAGAAATGGTAAAACTGTGCTTTGAAAAGCCAAGCCGTATTAGCTTGATTAAGATTATTGAAACATGAATATGGTTACCTAGTGTCAGTGAAAGGAACTATTTTTTGCTGAGGCATCTTCTTCCATTCGAGTTCAAATTGGACTGGGTTTTCGCTCATATTTGTAGCTCTTTTTGCAACGCTTTTGTGGTTCCTTCCGTACATGGGCGGAAGTGGTGTAGTGACAAGTGGCGCGCTTACCACGCGAGCGGTCCGGGGATCAAATCCTGGGTCGTGAGTCGCCCGGGCCAACCAAGCCTTCCATCCCTCCGGGGTCGGTTAATTGGTACCAGACTTGTCTGGGAGGATAAAAACACTGACTTGTACATCGGCTGGCCCCCGCAAGTCATTGTATAGGCCACATCGCATTCAAACGCCACTACGAATGTACAAATGGAAGTAGAATGCGTGCCGCATCCCAAAAAGGGATTGATCAACGGCAAATGCTTTATCCTTTATCTTATCCGTAGTGACACTGAGATGCTTGGGTTAGGCGTCTGACTTCTTCATTAAAGGCGGTCCATGCCTAAACTGCTCGTGCATGTGAGAAGCACGATATTCTGAGTCGTTGGTCTGCTGGAAGACAAAGTCAATGTCGTGCGACTGCTCCGTTCCTATGCATAACACCCTCTAGAATCCATATGTGTACTATTAGGTCGGTCCATAAGTCTTGCAACAAACTGGCCGAATTTTGAATTTAATATTTTCATTATCTTTTTGTTCCATTCATCCGGCATGCTACCCTCCATCAATATCTACAACCTATTGCCAACACACTAGTAGCTGCTCGATGCCTCCCTTGTAGGACTCTACTGAATTCTGATCGAAGAAAGATCAGATGTCGATTTTGACATCATCATAGTTAGGATGAGCTTTCTTCTCTAGGAGATGGTTTGGAGAGGGGAGCAGAAGGGCATTATTTGCACGAGGTCAGGGCTATAACGTGAATACGGAAGAACTCTCCGTCCCAGAGTCTCGAAATTTTCCTGAATTTTCTTAGCAAGAGGTTTTTCAACGGTGTCATACAAAAGCAAACTTTGCCTTGTTTTTCTTTCGTATTAAAAGCGTTGCATTCGAGCTGTGGATAGTTGACTTTCGCGTTGACTGCGACATCTACACGGAGGGGTTTCCAGAGCTTAACTCCTCCCGTGTTCCACCAAAAATCCGAGAAGGCCCTACTTGGACGAGGTTGAACTTAAGCAATAAGATCTCCCGAAGCGTTTGAGCTGGACTACCGCCGCTTGTTCATTTGTTAGTAAACTGTACCCACTCCTCATCTTCGGCAAATGTGATGGATGGTCAATCGTAGAATCCCTAGTAAGTCGACTTGAACATAACGGTGTCAGATCGTGTTTGGAGCTGAATCGGGCTCAAGGCACGTGGGGACCAAACTCTACATTTTCGGATCTTCACAAGTCTTTGGAGATGCCACAGTGCTGTCTCCTTGTCGCATCGGAATCGCTCTAGCAAATGATCGATACTCTATCCAGATCCCTTTTCAACGGCGTCAGATATAGCATCGTGATTGTCAGTCACAGGGTGGTTGGAGTGTGGGTTATTTTCAAATAAAAAAGTCAACGCTGAGCAGAGTGAAGCGCCGTTGCACTGTGGTTTGAGAGAGCTTGCCCTCGCCTATCTTCTGGCCAATCCTTGGTCTAGCATGACTTGCGGAACATTCCAAGCAGTACTCGTAAAAATTAAGGGCACCGAGAGCCCTCTCGCGAAATCGGTGTAATATCCATAATAAGTAAGCAGACAACGAGCTGGACCGTTGGCTGAAATTGCAAAGGTTGATGCTACGTCAGGAAATATGTTGCGGATTTTCAGGAGTTCTCCCTAAAATTCTATAGCATTAAATGTAGTTTGTTGCAAGACTTATGGACCGACCTAATACTTACTACTTATATTACTTTGCTCAGTATTTCAATGTTATAATTTTGTGATGGTTGACAAGGAGATAAGGTACGGGATCTAGAGGGGAAACGTTTTCATCTAAAGCATCAGCAGCCAACTATGAATCACTCTGGGTTATGGTTGCCTCGAAATTAAAATGTGACCATGCTACTGGACCAGTAACGATAGAGTGAATTCACTGGTCCCAGGTTCAGACTCGGTTTATGTATCAATGAGTTTCGAGGATTTTCGACAAAATATTGGAGTTGCTTCATGTCAGCGACTGTGCAGCAGATTTTCTTTGTTGAGTTATATGTAACCAGTCTGACTCCGCACGCTACTGCGCGCATGACACAGGCTTCGGTGAAAATGGGCAGTTTGTGGAGCGCTAGGCTCCACCGGTAACCAATAAGTTGTTCGTGAAATGTGCTTCCTGACAGTCTGCTTGATAGCTCGGTGGAATATCTAGCTCAAATCGTGTTCGTTAATTAACGCCATGCATTGAATGCCAGAATAATTCGACAGTCGAATAATATTTCATGCCTAAAAGAAATGGTCCGTGGCGCCTTATCAAAGGCGTGATAAGGCGCCGAAACCCACGTCTAATTCGTCTTCCCAGCTCCGTATGAGCTGGGAAGGGGTAACAACATGCTTGATATGGTGCGGCTATCGTTATCGTTCGATTTCATGCTGGAGTGCACCTCATTCCAAGCAGCCGTATCTTCTTATCTAATCGTATCGTATCTTCCATATGGTTACGCTCGTCCAACCACTATCTATCTCCGACCTTATCGGTTGATAACGCGGTGTTCGCCGATCCATGTGGAAGCCCGAAAGAAGGAAAAACCATGAGAAACGGCCCAGAACCCGAGAAATGGGACCCCTTCCTTGCCCGTTGATTTGAGCATTGATGCGACTCTCATCGCTGTGCCCTCTTCAACACTACGCTCTCTCTGCTATCTAATCACTCGCCACGTATAGACCTGCGGCGAGTGATCAGATGGTCGGTGGGCGGACCTCGCC